>JARYGA010061141.1:96920-145769 GCA_030545235.1 Helianthus tuberosus | reverse complement strand
AACTCAGTGTATATTTGTAATTTGATCGTCGAACGAACAACAGAATGCAAGTGCCAGGCCCTTCTATTTATACCCAAAATTTGCACCTCCCGCTAGTCGCGGAAGAATCCGTGGCACGTGCCGCGTGTCGCCTGGGATGTCATTTCTAGAGTAGAGTAGGCACGTGTCCCAGTAGCTTGGCTGAGTTGGTGAAATTGGAAAATTCGAATTTGACAGCACATAATTTAGATAATCGTGACTAGGGTTTACCCCCCCTGAGTTTTAGGGGCCCTGATCCTGATTCTGATTGTTCTGAAAATTTTAGGGTTTGTTCAGAATCACTTGGTTTTCTCAATTAGGGTTTCCTATTGGTCAATTAAAATAATAATTAGTACTTTTTAATGAGAGTTGTTACATTCTCCCCACCTTAATAAAAATCTCATCCTCGAGATTTACTGGAATAAATGAGGACACTTTCTCTTCATCTCAGATTCCAGCTCCCAAGTGTATTCAGCTCCTCTCTTTGAATCCCACTTTATTTTAACTAGCACTAATCGTTTGTGCTTGAGAAATTTCACTTTTCTGTCTTCTATCTGAAGAGGTTTCTCAACAAATTTTAACTTTTCGTTTACCTTTATTTCTTGAAGAGGTACTACTAAAGATTCGTCTGATAGATATTTCTTGAAATTGGATACATGAAATACATCATGTACTCCAGTTAACTCTCCTGGTAGTTGTAAACTATAAGCAACTGGTCCTATATGTTAGATCACTGGAAATGGTCCTAAGTACCTTGGACTTAGCTTTCCTTTCTTACCGAATCTAACAACTCCTTTCCAAGGAGATACTTTTAATAGCATTTTGTCTCCAACTTGAACTCCAACGGCTTTCGTCTATTATCTGTATAACTCTTCTGGCGATCTCTAGCCGTCTTCAGCCTTTCCTTCGTGATACTGAATATCACAGTCGTAGTCACTTAGGATTTTCATCCATCTCCTTTGCCTCATGTTTAATTCTTTTTGCCTAAATATATATCTTAAATTCTTATGATCCGTATAGACAGTAAACTTACTTCCATACAGATAATGTCTCCAAATTTTAAGAGCAAAAATTATGACTCCTAATTCTAAGTCATGAGTGGTATAATTTTCTTCGTGCTTTTTCAATTGCCTTGATGCATACGCAATTACCTTTTTGCGTTGCATTAACACACATCCAAATCCTAGCTTTGAAGCATCACCATATACTTTAAAATCTTCTGTTCCTTCTGGTAAGGCTAGGATTTTGTTAATTTATGCTTTAAGATCCTAAAGGCTTCTTCTTGTTTAGGTCTCCATTCAAACTTAACTGTTTTACAGGTTAGCTTAGTTAATGGTATAGCTATCTTGGAAAATTCCTTAATAAACCGTCTATAGTATCTAGCTAAACCTACAAACTCCTAATTTCCATTGCTGATTGCGGAACCTTTTATTTGGTAATTGCTGCTATCTTATCAGGATCTACGTGAATACCTTCATGATTCACCATATAACCTAGAAATTGTACTTTTGGCAGCCAAAATTCACACTTCGAGAATTTGGCATAAAGCTTCTCTTTTCTTAACAAAGTTAAGAGTGCATGCAAGTGCTGACAATGTTCTTCCTGACTTTTGGAATAAATAAGTATATCGTCGATGAAGACAATTACAAATTTATCCAAATATGGTTTACAGATCCTATTCATCATGTCCATGAATGTTGCAGGTGCATTCGTTAATCCGAAGGGCATGATTGTAAATTCGTAATGACCATACCTAGTTCTGAAAACAGTTTTAGGTATGTCTTCCTCTTGTACTTTCAATTGATGATATCCGGAACGTAAGTCGATCTTAGAAAAATATCTATTTCCCTGGAATTGATCGAATAGATCATCAATTCTAGGTAATGGGTATCGATTCTTAATTGTAACTTTATTCAATTCTCTATAATCAATACACATTCTCATCAAACCATCATTTTTCTTAACAAACAACACTGTGTTAACCGATAAGGTGCCTTGGCTATCGGTATAGTTCCTGGAATTAAATAAATCCTAAATTCTACCTCCCTATCTAATGGTAATCCTGGTAACTCTTCTGGGAATACATCTGGGTATTCTGAAACTACAGAAATTTCCTTAAGTTCTTTATCTTTAGTATTAATGATTACTGAAATCATATATACTATTCCTTGCTTTCGTTCATAATTAGCAACTTTCATTACTGATATGAACTTTATGGGTTTACATGACTTATCTCCTGTAATCATTATTACTTCTCCAGTGGGTGCACAAATTTCTATGAAATTCTTATCACAGATAATTCGAGCATGGTTGTTTACTAACCAATCCATTCCTAATACAACATCAAATTCAACTAATTTCATAGAAAATGGGGTTGCAGAAAATTTATGACTTAAAAGTTCTCTTTCTACATTTTGCATAACCTTATTTATTTTAACTGAATTCCCATCTGCCGTTTCTACTGTAGAAATTTGCCTAATGCTGGTTAAAGGTAAATTAAGAGTTTGGCAAAATGAAGTATTTATAAAACTTTGGTTTGCATCAGAGTCAAATAATACTTTTGTGTAAACGTTGTGAACTAAGAACGTACCGGCTATCACATCTGGAATGAGTTCTGCTTCCTGAGCAGTCAGTTGGAAAGCTCTTACATTCCTTTTTGTTCCTTCTGCAGGTTTAGCTTTATTGTCAGATGGTTTATTCAGTTTTGGACAATCTGGCCTAAGATGTCCAGCTTCTCCACAGTTGTAGCAGACTGAAAATTTCTTCCTCCAGCAGTCTTCTTCTTGATGCCCCGGAATTTTGCAAAAATTGCAATATCCTTTGCATCTTCCAAAATGCTTACTTTTGCAAAAATTGCAAAATGGGCTAGTAGAAGATTGCCCATTCCCTCCTTTCTTGAAATTGTTATAGTTACCCGGACGGAATCCTTGGGTAATCTTTTGGGCTACTTCTTTTCTTCTATTTTCTTCTCTTGTCCGTACTAGTTCGTCAGTCAGAGTATTGGCTAAGTCCACCGCATCATCAATCATGCGAGGTTTCGCAGCCTTGACAATATTACGGATTTCGGCAATCAATCCCCAAATATAACGAGAAATAAGTACTGGCTCTGGCGAAGCCAGGGTTGGTACCACTCGAGCATATTCGAAGAATGTCGAAGTATAACCGCGACAATCTACATCCACCATCCGGTGGGTTAGAAACTTATTTGTCATTTGTTCCTTTTCATACTTAGGACAGAATTTTCTTTCTACAAAGCTCTTAAATTCTTCCCAGTTCATAGCATACGCCATCCTTCTTCCTTTTGCTTGTAACACCGTATTCCACCATTCTAGCGCCCCTTCTTTGAAAAGGTTTGACGCGTACATGACCTGATCATCGTGAGCACATTTACTTATGGCAATTACTGCCTCGGTTTTCTCTAACCAACGCAATGCTGTAGTCGCTCCTTCATTGTCTGCAAACTCAGTGGGTTTACAAGCAAGAAATTCTTTGTAAATGCAACCAGGCGTTGCAGCTTTCATTTTCTTAGGGAGCGGAGCTTGCCGTGGTTCATTATTATGATTAACATGATTATTGCCTCCATTTATGCTATTACTGAAGTTATCTTCAGAAATACGTTTGCTAGGAACGATTTGTTGCGGTTCGATTGGATTTTTAACAGCATCAACGATTGCTGGAATAGCATTGGCTATCCCTTGAGCAACTATTGCTGGAATAGCGTTGGCTATCCCTTGAGCAACGATATTTTCTATATCCTGCCTAGTCATAAATTGATCCCCCGGTTGTTGATCAGATTGATTAACCTCATTAACCGGTTCATTATTCGCGTTTTCCATCTGATAACTAATTTATAGATAAATAATTAGTATAAAAGAAATAATTCAATGTCACAATTAATTGCACCTAATCACGTAAACGAATATACAAACAAAATTGTAACTTTCTAAAATTTCATTTGTTTTATAGATTATATCATGCTTCTATATACACCCGTTTTATTATTTATTTTACACATACTGATTTTACTATTACTATTACACAACCACAGTTTCATAAATCCCCTATCCTTTGTCAGATGATATTCTAGTAACGACGTTCCCTCTCATCGTATTTCCAGGAGATCTGTCCCCCCAATATCTTGGATCCTATTCCCAGCATCCATTAGTTCTTCGCCGAAGTGGCGGAGTTCAGCCATATTCTCGTTACTCAGTGGTGGATTTGGTAAAGGTTCTGGATTTAACTGAGGAAAAAGCTTATAGGGATAGTTTTGTAACTGTATCTCATTAGTCAACCATTCGTCTATTTGCGAGTGGATTGAAGGGTTTGGAATAGCCGGTTCTAAGTTCATTGGTAGTTGTGTTTCAAGAGAATGAATAAGAACATTTTCATTAACAGGCTTAATAGTATTATAGCTTGTCAATATAAAATCTAGCTCTTCCTGAGATGGTAACCCCTCAATTTGTCTAGAGCTTTCCCCAATTTCCATTTTCTTAGGCTTGGGTTTCTCTAGAGGTAAAGCGTTGAATTCTATAGGTTCTTCTATGTCTGGTATATACCTATTGAAATCTCTGGAAACCTCTATTCTTACCGGATAGAGATTAAAATTCTGAAGGGCGTCAGACAAGTCACTCATGTTGTTTAGCAAAATACACACAATTACTAAGTTAAAAATCATAACAAAATTTTATAGAAAAACTTTAAATATTATTCCAGACTGTGTAACTACAAAATAACTGAAAATTAAAACACACTAGGTTTTATTTATAAATTTATTTATTTACTGAATCAGGTTTCTGGCTTATATTTAATAAGGATGCTAAAACTTGAATCAAAATATTTAAAGATTTGTATTTACTGCTACAGTGGTTAGCATATAAAGATCTGCCCATACTGTATAAAATTAGTCAGATAATAAAACACATAATCACAAAATAGCAATTAATAAAAATTAAGTATTTTCTAAATACTTAATTGGCTTAAATCAGTGGCTCGATCAGTGGCTCTGATACCACCTTTTTCTGTCACGGCCCTTGACCCGGTTTGACCCGTTTCAGGAGCCGCGGGACAGAAATCCCGTGGTATTAAATTAACTGAGTTTAACAGCGGAAGTTTATTATCAGAATCTTTTTAAAACTGAAATATTTCCCGATTATTTCATTTCACAACTCGGGATAAAACCCCGGTAATTTACAATCATTTGATTTCACGAAGAAATCTTTTATTTTACAAAACATGTTTCTTTATTTTATCCTGAGCCACTTTCTTAAGCTTGTAGTGCTTCACGGCACTTTTCCTGGATCATAACAGATCACCTGAAACA
This sequence comes from Helianthus tuberosus, assembly GCA_030545235.1. Taxonomy (NCBI): domain Eukaryota; kingdom Viridiplantae; phylum Streptophyta; class Magnoliopsida; order Asterales; family Asteraceae; genus Helianthus; species Helianthus tuberosus. The sequence goes on along the minus strand of JARYGA010061141.1, from coordinate 140,431 downwards.
TGTTTGAAAAAGGTTTTGTCAACGGGAAATACTGAGTGAATCATTCTAGTTACATAAAATAATGCATAGTTATTAATTACAGCATAAGAGCGATTACAATGGCTTCTATCTTATTTATATCTGGCGCTCTGTCACAATGGTGACGATGGTCATACCACTATTAGATCAATGAACCTATATAGTGATGATTATCCCTAGTAGGTCAATAAACCCAACTGGGAGAAAATTAGTAATGTGCACAATACCCCACTAGCCAGTGATTCAAGATATCCACGACTTAGTCCCTGTAATTATAACTTTTGAAAATAATTTGAGGTATTGTAAAATAGTTGATAAAAAGAGAATGACTCACATTGCAGATTTATACGGGCAGAGTTTAGCCTACTAATTAGCCTTTTAACCTAAATTTAATAACAGGCACACAATTCTGGGTTAGTAATCAATACAGCATTTACGATAACTCACGAGATCAACCCTCATAACGAATGACAAAGTGCTATGCTTAAACATCCATCGAATTAACGACTAATGACAAAGCATCACCCTAATGTGGGCAGCACTTAAACATCCATTGAGTACATTGATCGATTGGAAAATGAATCGTAATAGCGATCGAGTTAATACCCTGATTGCGGCGTCGATTAGTGATCCGTGTGTGTTAATTGTGGTAAACAGAACATAACTCAGTGTATATTTGTAATTTGATCGTCGAACGAACAACAGAATGCAAGTGCCAGGCCCTTCTATTTATACCCAAAATTTGCACCTCCCGCTAGTCGCGGAAGAATCCGTGGCACGTGCCGCGTGTCGCCTGGGATGTCATTTCTAGAGTAGAGTAGGCACGTGTCCCAGTAGCTTAGCTGAGTTGGTGAAATTGGAAAATTCGAATTTGACAGCACATAATTTAGATAATCGTGACTAGGGTTTACCCCCCCTGAGTTTTAGGGGCCCTGATCCTGATTCTGATTGTTCTGAAAATTTTAGGGTTTGTTCAGAATCACTTGGTTTTCTCAATTAGGGTTTCCTATTGGTCAATTAAAATAATAATTAGTATTTTTTAATGAGAGTTGTTACAGTAGTTCTTGTATAGAATTTTTTTGGTGTATACGTTTTCGACCTCAGGTTTTATAAAAACTTTTGGGTATATACGTTTTCGACCACCCGGTCGTAAATCTTAAGCTTCGCCACTGGCTAGGTTATAAACCGGTTATATTTTTTGTAGTTTCAAATTTGTATAACATTTTGATTATAAAACCACATAATAATAATAATAATAATAATAATAATAATAATAATAATAATAATATAATAACAATAACAATAATAAAGGACTCCATTGTATGGATTAAAATATTTTATGTTATATAAAGTGTACCCGGTATTAAAAATCCAAAACAATAATATATAAGCGCGACTTGAAATAATTGAAGAAGTTGGCAATGGTTCATATACCGATAATTATGTGAAGATACACGTATATAGATTACAAAACTCTTGATGGAGATATACCCATTGTCTCGTAAGTAGAAATCAGTTTAGGAAATATATAATTATATTTACTTATTTAAAAAAATAAAAGATATTATCACACTTAAATAATATTTATAAAAAAACTAAAATTTTGATAGCCTCGTTGATTGACACGTGTCCCCAAAGATGTTTCTTTTATTATATATATAGATTTATATTCCTAATCTGATAATAACCCTTGATAACTATTTCATTATAATAGGTAGTTTAGTAAAACTAATACAAATTCTACAAAATACTAAAAAAAAAAAACATATATAGTCACCCTTTTACAACAAAGATATACAAGTGAATCATGTCCTTGCTTGGTTGCTTTCAAAACCTTCAACTAGTTGAGTTGCATTCAAGTCTCACAAAGATATTCATGCAAAACGACCCCTTTGTTTCTTGTTCATCCCAATGTTGCTGCTCAATATCACATTTACCTTGTTGTTCTAACCGCATTAAATCTTGTACCTTGTTACAAAAAATGTGACACCATTAAGTTCCCTTTTTTGTTGAGTTGTCATGGTTCCAATTTTCTACTAATATATATTTCGCCAATCATTTTGTGGTCCTGTTCTAATACTTACATACATGTAACGTTCATGTAAATCTTTTTTTGAATAAAGAAACAATGCAAGTAGCATTTAATATTTTGGTCACTCTTTAACAGAAGTGTCACAAGAAGCTATTTACCTCAGTAAATTTGAGGACCATAAATAATAAACTATTTGATTGCACCATGCTCAAGCCCTGTGATTCACACTCTTTCATGTGACCTCTTTCTCTGCCTTGTGACTTGCTTCAATACCACCTTTCTTTCTTTTCCTTCCATATATATATCTATCCCTTTATTTCTTCAACACAAAATACAAACTTCATTCCATATCTATCCAATTTTTTTGCAAAATCAAAACATGAAGGATTCGTTGTGCAACATCGTGTTTCTCTCATTACTGCTCCTTCTTCCTCTTCACATCTCTGCAAGACACATCGGCTTTCCACGTTCACGTACGGTACAACCCTCTCATCATCTTTTGTTGCGCAATACAGCCTGACAATGCACACAGAAATGTTTCGTGCGGGCTGTATTGCGCAACTCGTTAGTTCATTAAACATGAATATCCATAACATGTGTTTTTCACTTTGCATCAACTGTTTTTTTCTTAGAAATGGCCAACTCACGTACCCTCTAAAACAGTGGCGTAACTTAGTGTAAAGTGTATTTTTTGTCCGAAAATTTTAAAATTATATAGGATTGTCCCCCCAATTATTTTGCCTAAATATTTATACAATATATAAATTGGGTCCTATGACTTTCCGCCCCCTCAGAACTTTTGGTCAAGCTCCGCCACTGCTCTAAAATATTTTTAAATATACATCCACTATGGCACTGAAACCCTCAACCACTTAGGAATAAACACTTTGACGAACGCGATTTAATACACTGAAAGTTTACTTGCCTAGTACCAAGTTATACCGTACAAACCATCGTTTCACTTATTGAGATTGGTTATAACACACCATTTGTTTTGTGTCAAATGTCTGTGTTCATATGCATCGCGTGATTGCACTGTACAATCTTGTAATGCACACATACATAACAAGTGCATTTATTCAGTTGTACTACTGTATCCAAAATGTACATGTTAAGTTGTTCACCAGTAATATGAGTCATAAGGTACAGCTTTGTGAAGCACAACCACATGTTGTCAAGTGCATTTAATTCAATATAACCCATAACAGATTTATCAAAAATGATCATGACATATCATAAAATCCATCAGCACAAACGTACGATTTTCTGTTCTGTTCTAATTATGTTGAATCATTGTGTCGCGAACAGGTCATGGGCACCACCATCAAAATCAAGTGACACCATATCACCATGGAGCCACGGTGGTCGCACCAGGGAAGCAAAGAGCGGCCAACACGGTTCAAGTGCCTGGATCAAGGCTGCCAGACTGCACTCACGCTTGCGGCTCGTGTTCCCCATGTAGACTGGTCATGGTTAGCTTCGTATGTGCATCCATTGAAGAGGCTGAAACATGTCCCATGGCTTACAAGTGCATGTGTAAAAACAAATCTTACCCTGTTCCTTAAATACATGTTTCATGTAACCCATGTGATGTCATATACTGAGCAAGATTTTGTTTTCTTTTTTCTTTCTTCTTGTTTTTATAATTTTTATTTTGGTACCAAAAATAAAAACATATAATTGGTCACCACATAGGTGCACAATCAATCAATCACAAATCTATGAACAATAATTCAAACAGATTCGCGCATAATGCTGGCTTGGCTAAGGCTCTGTAGGGTCAATCACTACTATAGTCTAACGGCGTTCAAAGGAAATAAATATCAAAACTAACTATACAACCATTTGAGTCAACACAACTAACTATGCAGAAGGTTAAAGGCAGGCAAATCATGTATTCTATAGATGTCTTCAAGTGCAAGCTCTCTCTGTAGTTGTGCCCGTGTAACTTGTAAAACTTCCTGGTGTTTATAGAAGTAGCTATTGAGATTTCAGTAGAGTGTGCGTGTCTATACGTGTGTGTGTGTGTATATATAAAAATATACGGAGAGAGAGGGTGAGATTACGTTGAACTCCATGTATGTCGCACGCATGGCAAGCCATTGAGCATCCATCAATACAAAAGCTATACAGTATAGAACATCAAAGGCGTCTTCATCCTCTGCGATCAATTGTTCGTATGAAAACGAATCCATTAGTCTACTTGTCACATGTTGAAACAAAAGGATTCAAGACTAAACACTTACCTCCCAATATTTTTACGAAATTGATACAGTGTTGATATCTAGGCTTAACTGCAAAAAAACACAATTCATCAGCAACATGGATCATCTTTAATATGCACCATTCCAATTTTCATCGCTAAGTGTTTTCATACCACGATATAACTCCAATAGATCCGTTAACATAAATGAAATATTAATTCCAGCAACAGCAAACGGATATTCCCATGTCGCCCTTTTTCCAAGTTGTTTCAATAGTAACCTACGAAAAGCATTCTTTGTTTTGAAATTGAATCAATTAGTATTTCATGATTCATATCTAAAACTTGCAAACAAAAAAGATAAAGTCAAATAATGTTTGAAGGGACCATACAGGAAATGTTTTTGCAAAGAATAGTAAATTCTCAAGTGAAAGGAAACCACCACCCCTGCATCACACATAACTTTAATTAGTAAATGTTCATTTTAAAAAATGTAACACTATATGTATACTAGGTTAGAACCTTATGTATTACACGACTTGAATCGGTAAAACTTGGTTTTGTAATATAAATACGTGGGATCATAAAAAAGGCAAAAAAGGAAAATGAGAATCACAACTCTTAAATTTAGAAATATAGAAATAAAATGACGGAGACTTGAAGTTGTATTATAAAAACAGTAAAGTTTAAATGATGAAAAACGTGTGCGGTTGATGAAAACAAAATAAGGAATTATAAAATTTAATATTCAAAAGGAAATCAGATAAATTTGAAACGGGTAAGCATCCATGTGTAAGTTAAATAGGTATACGGTTTAGGCGGAAACGAATATTAAGGTTGACTAGAATTGTGTCATGTGTCACGACTTTTGTTAATTTATTAGGTTTATATAGGTATAAGGTATAATAAATAAATAATAATAATATAGAGATAAAGATTATATAAAGATTTAACATGTACATTCCTATATACATGTGGGAGAGTAAATTTAATATTTGAATTAAAATTAGTGTAAAAGATAAATGTGGGAGAGTGATTCTGATAGTGACATGTTGGAATCACATATTATAATAGGGTTTTTCTACAGTGCCAACTGTATAGTGTACCTGAAGTCGGTAGATGGATTAACTCCTTGCCACCCCATATCCTTCCATTGATCAGAGACTAATCCTTTAAGTGGAACATTTGGATATGCTAAATTCCATAATTCCAAAAGGGCTTTCTGTCATTAAAACCATAAGACCAACATGATGTCTACTTGATTTTATTAATTGAGATAAAATAACATGTAAATACCTGATGCTCTACACGAGTATCGTCATAAGGTACCTTGGTACGTTCTCGCAGCCTCTGATATCCTGCTACCTGAACAGAATTGTATACAGGCAGTTTCTGTTTTAAAATTTAGTTATGTAATATCAAATATTTGAACCAAATCAAGCACACTAACAGAACAAACCTGAACAGAAGTGAAGTTAAAATCAACGTATTTGTTACTTCCCGAACTCTTGGGGCCAGTACGGTTAAAGATACCTCCAAGCCATGTTCGTGGACCGACCATAGCAGTAGCTAAATACAACAATGTTACAAACAAACATAAATCAATAACACAGTGTGGCAAAACTATATAGGAGCTAGGTGTTGTATAACATTCACATATTCACTCACCAATACATTGAGCTATTTCTGATTTTCTGGTAAGAGACTTATGTAACCATGCCAAAATGTTGCTCTTGTTGTGTGTCCAATGATAATCATCTTCATCAACCTGGTTTTCGAATAATACAAGCGAATGCACGAATGTTAATTGTTAATTCAGTGGCATACGCACGAGTGGCTTTGATCATAAACATTAAAAAAATTAAAGATAAGTCATGTTATTGTTTTTGAACACATATGATGAAAACTAAAGATTACTCAGGTGTTTTAGAATTTAAAGAATTACAAATTTACAAAAAAAAAGGTGAAGATGTATGAAGTCCATAAACTGTTATTTGACGTTTCGTGCAACCGAAGCAATCATATAAATATTCATGATCAAACTCTAACAAAAAAAACATAGAGAAAAAGATTACTACTCTGGGATTGGAAGAACAAGAAGGTATGCACTTCCTATGTTTTAATCTCATAAGTGAAATAACTAAAAGAGAAATGAGGATAATAACAAAAAGATGCATGCATATAAATGAAAAATGCAATGTGGGATCTGAAAAGCTGAAGTTTTAATCCATGCCTAATCCTCAAAATTCAACTTGTCATCATACCAAATCAATGTATAGAGGAAAGAGAAGAAGAATATCAAGAAGACATACAAGAATAGAATAATTAAGAAATGGTAGGTTAATTAATTAGCGCAATCAAAGGGTTTTGCATCATTCTTTTCCTAAAGGTAATCATGCCTATTTTAAAGTTTCTGAAAAGGGATCAAGACAAAAGTGTCAACAACCATATAATGATAAAAGTTTTTTTTTTGAAAGGAAAACTTCATTAAAACACGCCCAAACCCGAAAACCGGGCTGGAAACCAAACCAAAACAATTACATAATTACAAATTTACACCAATCCGACCACGAAATAGGATTGCATCTATATCTGTTTTTAAACCATAAATAACCCAGAGATTTAACCTCGCTGAATATACTATCCACCTTAACTTCTGAATCCGAGAACTTCGCCTTGTTCCGAGCCAGCCAAAGACACCAGCAGGCCACAGAGATGATACCGTGCAAAGCAGCCCTCTCCCCACCTTTAAGATTGCCAGATTTATGAATTTCTAACAAGTCTTTGATAGAAAATGCGAAGATCGGCGGAATTCGGCACCATGAGCTTATTTTCTGCCACAAAACCACAGCCATGAAGCAAGAGATGAGAAGATGACCCGCAGACTCAACCTCAGAATTGCATAAAGGGCACAACCCTTCGCCTACGTCAATACCTCTCCTAATCAAGGCGTCCGCGGTGGGAATTCGAGACATCTCGGCTCTCCAGACAAACACATTACACTTGATGGGGACCCATTTACACCAATCCAACACAAAAACATTGTCGAAACCAGCCGTACCCTGAAGCACTTTCTTCACCGAGCCGACAGAAAAAAAACCCGAGCGATCACCCACCCATTTCCAGCTATCTTTTCTGATATTAAAAGAGACCGCAGCAAGATCAGAGGATAAAGCAGCCAAATCTCTCAATTCCTCCTCCAAGATCGGCTCATACTTCCACAGCCACTCTCCAAGAATTCGATCACGGACCGAGCAACATTTGACCACTTCAAGCGCAAACAAACTCGGGTAAATCTCTTTAAGGGGAGCGTCCTTCAGCCAAGGATCCAACCAAAATATAATATCTTCACCCCTACCGACAGATCCTCTGAAAAAATTACGGAGCCGAGACCCGCCCGGAAGCGGCTTGTTAATAACATTGGATATGTTAAGCCAAACCCCACTTTGCGACTTTTTTCCCGGTAAGAACGACCAAGACGACCCGCCAGCATGAATAGCGTCGACCACCTTAACCCATAGATTATCCTTTTCACATTTATAACGCCAGCCCCACTTGCAAAGCAAAGCAGTATTACTATAACCAAGCTTGCAGATCCCCAGCCCCCCACAGTTTTTAGGCGTAGCGACTTTGTCCCAAGCTACCCAGTGAGTCTTCTTGATTTCGCTAGATCCTCCCCAGAGAAACTTCTTTATCATGCTTTCCAGATCCTTGATAACTTTCACCGGCGCCTTATATAGTGAAAAGTAATAGTTCGGAAGACTTTGGAGGACAGATTTAATGAGCGTGATTCTCCCTCCGATGGACAGAAGGGAGGACTTCCAAAGAGCCAATCTAGCTTCAAAGATATCATACACCGGCTTCCAATTGTTGATACGATTCATATTAGCCCCCACCTTCAATCCAAGGTACTTGCAAGGGAGGTTATCCGGCATACATCCAATCAAACTAGCTAAATCCTCCACTTCCGCGTAATCCACTCCTATACCAAACAAACTAGATTTCCCAAGGTTTATTCTCAGCCCAGAACACACATGGAAGCACCTTAAGATTCTAACAATATTCAACGCGTTATTAACATCCCAATTTCCGACAATCAACGCATCATCCGCAAAGAATAAGTGAGAAAGAATGGGACCGTCATTGGGAAGACTAATCCCAGAAAAAACTCCCACCTCCTTGGCCTTATCTAACAAACAAGATAAAGCTTCCATAACTGCTACAAACAGGAACGGAGATAGGGGGTCACCCTGCCTCATCCCTTTACCACATTTGAACTCGAAAGTAGGAGACCCGTTAACCAGAACCGACGCTCGAGCCGAAGACAGAATGCCCCATAACCAACTACACCACTTAGTCCCAAAACCCATTTGACGGAAAATATTAACGACAAAACCCCAATTGATATTGTCGTAGGCCTTTTCAAAGTCGATCTTGAAAAGAAAAGCCTTACTTTTCCTTCTTTTGAGCCACGAGCACACCTCGTTGATGATGAGCGGACCGTCGAGAATGAACCTACCTCCCAAGAAAGCCGATTGGGAGGTAGAGATAACCGACCCAAGCACCTTTTTGAGCCTATTAGCAAGAATCTTATACACAACCTTATTGACTACCCCGACAAGACTAATGGGTCTATAGTCCGAAAGCCCCGACGGATCTCTTTTCTTTGGAATAAGGGCGATGAAAGAGGATCCACAACCCGGATTAATCCGGCCCGAGTCGAAAAACGCCTCCATAAGGTCAAGAAAGTCCGCCTCAAAGAGCCTCCAAAACAGCTTAAAGAATCGAAAGTTAAACCCATCAGGGCCGGGGGCCCGGTCATCTCCACAATCGAAGACAGCAACTTTAATTTCTTCCTGACTGAACCGAGATTCCAACCACGAAGCGTCTGCGTCCGAAATCCTCCTCAAATTCGGACAAGTAAACGAAGGCCGATGATTACAGTTCTCCTTGAATATGGATCTAAAAAAACCGAACACCTCCTTCTTAACCAGGGACGGTTTGGAGACCCAAACGCCCCCAACATTCAGCCCATGAATGATATTAAAAGTTACAGCATAAAAAAATGCCATCTTGATTGATGCAAGACCCATATGATAGGGCTGGTAATTGGGTACCTGTTAAGACACGATTAGACCTGTTTGACTGAAAAATACACCCTTTGACTTTTTTAATTTTTAAAATAATTAAAATTACAATGTTAGGATCTATCATTTATTCATCTTTGTACATAAAACATAAAACTGTTTTATAAACATGAGGTAGAAAGTAGTTAAACGAGTCGTAATCATGTTTGAAACTTATGTTGTGTGCGCCGTCAGAAACCTGTTAAACCTGTTAAGACACGATTTGCCAGCCTTACCCATATGGTAAATTAGACCAAGAAAAAATAGTACCTATCAAGAATGCATTTGATTTAATGTTTGTGAAAGGCAAGTGTGTGTGGGGCAAAAGAAACATGACCTATGTAGCAAATTTAGGATAAAATGAATTTTTACATCGATTATATGTATACCTCTTTAAAGAAAAAAGAATGGAGATCCGGTGAGAGTGATGATGAGAATAACAAGTATGACCCAGCCACTCACGACTCATGACTAGCTTGAGGGGAGAGGGCTTCAATGAAAACCAAACATGTTTCTACAATCCCGCCTAATCTATCACCAAGAGCATACCTAGTTGTGATCATCAAAGATCACTCAAAGATGGCTTGGGTTGTAAACGAGCCGAGCCGAGACTACTCGTTGGTAATTGGCACACTTAGTTAAACTAATCGTAATTTATTAATATTTTATATGTCAAGTAAAAGACATTCAAACGTTGAAGCCCTAGTTTTCAAGTAGTGGACGAAAACATATTGCAGGTTGGATCGTGTGGTAAACGACCATTGGAAATTTGCCCAAGAATTCCCTCATTTGAAGCCCCAATTTCGAAGTAAACGATTTTCCCTTGATTTTTCAAGTTTAATTTGTTTCTTTTTTTGTGTGTGTAAAACGCATGAATTTATGATTTTAGTAATTTAGTGTCTGTTTAGGAAGTCAATTTCATAATTTCGTAGTATATGGTCTGTTTGGTATGAGCTAATTGAATTGACAAGAGAATGGAATAGATCATTATCATTCTATGTCTTGTTTGGTTACCATGTAGGATGGAACGAAACTTCGTGTTGTTTGATAGGCAAACAAAGACGAAGGATTAAAATCGGTAGTGAGTGGCGGTGGCAGTGATGGTGATGTGTGGCGGTGGTGGCGTCAAGGGTGGGTGGCGGCGATGGGTGATGACGGCGAGTGAGTGGGTTAGTGGTGACGGAGATGAGTGGCGGTAGTGGGTGGTGGTGGCGGCGAGCGGTGATGGACGACAGTTGGTGATGGTAGTGGTGGTGGGTGGGCGATATGTGGTGGTTGGTGGTGGGTGGGTGGCGACGATAGTGGTGGGTTATGGTGTTGTTAATGAAGGGTTACAGAGTGAATGGAATGAAAAAAAAAACATGGATGGTGGATGGAATGTTTTGAAAGAAATGAAATGTCGTGTTTAATGGGCAATTCCATTCTATTGACCAATCAAACACCATTTTCTTCATTTTTCACAAAAAAAATAAATAAATAAAATACATTCTATTCCGCCCTTCATTCTTGCATATCAAACATTACCTAAGTTTACAAATTTTGGTTCAAGCTATCATATTTAGACTTGCTCTATAAAATAGGATTTCATATAATTTTTAAGTATTTATATCGATTTTTCTAAAAAAAAAAAGAAAAAATCTTTGCTTTCTCTAATTCATCAACAAACCTATCTTTCTCAAATTCAAACCCAGCAAATCTTTTTTCACATAATTATAGCGTAGTGGCATCTTGAGATGGAATAAGGTTTAAGGGTCGTTAGGTCAAGGTATCAATTTCCACAGGAGGGGTTTTTTCCAAATTTATTGAGTTTACTCCTGAATTTGTGTATATGCATTATAGCCTAGTGGAAATGGATATAATCGGGTGATTTCGTTGGTAGTACAATGATACTCCAATTGTTCGTCAATGATCCAAATTTGCCGCTCAAAGGAAAAAAAAAATCTTAAAACCCCCCAACAAAATAATATTCCAAGAGAAAAAGACCAAAAGGTGAAAATAAGATTATTATATTTATATTAATTTTAATAAAGATTTAAGGAGTATTGAAGATTAATTTTAAATAAAGATTTAAGGTGCATTGAAGATACATGAGCTTAAATAAAGATTTGTGGTTTTCTATTTAAAATCAAAATAAAAAAAATAAATTTTGATTTCTTTCTAAATTCTGAAAACATAGTCTCTTTATTATTCAAGCATGCACGAAACTTGGTTAATCTCTAAAAAAAATAATGAAAAACTATATTTAAAACGCCTAATGGACTATTGTTTTGGGCCACACAAAAAATGGTTACTAACCAGGCCTGAAAAACCCTTTGGACCCCAATCTTTCACTTGCAGTTGCCAACCATAGTAAAACGGATTTGCTCTAGCATCTTGCGATCTTGTATTAAAGAATAAAGATGTAATGGAAAACAACTCATGGGTGTAATTGGGTTTGTGACTGAATACCGCGTCTTTGAGAGTTTGAAAATCTTGGTGCTACAACCAATATGTTATAGGCACCACCAATTTCTACCGGTGATACAAAGGTGCCTTTCTACTGTACCACGCATGTAGTACAAGCGTTTAGAACAATATCCTTTGAGGACAAATTTTGATGATCAGCTACATTAACTCCTATAACTGGTAGGTACGTTTTGAATGTGTATGTATGCTTTGAAGAGTTTAGCACTTCTGATGTTAGACCTGTTAATCGTTCATGTGATTAGTTTGTTACACTGTATTGTGCTTATAACCTCTTTCGATGTCATTTTCGACTACGGTTTCAACTTCCCGTAAAGATACATATATTGATGGTGTATTTTCTTTGGTGGTGAATGTGGTCACATGGGGAAACCTAAATTGAGAAAACAAGTGTAACCATGGGTTTAGAGGGGAATAAGAATGGATGGAAATGTTGCATAACCCATCAATAGCTTTCCAAAGTCCAAAGTTCAAACCCATTTGTGGTCCAAAATGTCCAATTCTAGAATAAGTTGCGGCATTAATTAATTAAAATATTTCGATTATGACTATTATATATTTAAATGAAAATATTCTGGTTCTAATTGCTAATAAGTAATAAATGAAATTAATACATTAATTTGGTTTTCCATTAAGGCCATGGGTGTACTCTAACATCTAGAGTGTTAACAATGACATGGCATGTTAACTAACATTACAAACCACTCCCTCCTTGTGTTAAAGTGCATTAAATGAGTTATGTGTTAACATGTTAACCCAATGTTAAGATATTGAATTAATTATTATTTTCTTTTTTAGACAAAACCCCAACGTTAAAGTGCATTAAATGAGTTTTGTGTTAACATGTTAAACCATTTCCTTAGAGTGAGATGGGCTTCAATATATATATGTGTGTGTGTGTGTATGCATGTATGTATATATATAGAGAGAGAGAGAAGTGGCTCGGCACCGGACGTCTAGGGAGAGACAGAGAGGATGGGGACGACCCGGAGGCGGTGTGCAGCCCCGCCACCGCACCAGGCCGGCCCCGGGACGTCCCCTACACCTAGCAGTCTTAGGAACCCATGTGTTACACGGGGTGGACAATTTAATTATTTAAAGTATATTATTAATAGTGGAAGGTTTTCAAACGAGAAGAATTTTTTTGTAAGAAGAAAAAGAGTAAAATGCACGGATAGTCCCTGTGGTTTTGCAAAGTTTCAGCTATAGTCCCCAGCTTTTGGAAATTACACTCATAGTCCCTGTGGTTTGACCAGTTGTTACTCGGATAGTCCCTGAAGTGGATGGGGGTTAGTTTTCTCAGTTAATTGGATGTGAAATTACCAAACTACCCTTCTCATTAAAAAATTATTAACAACTCATATATTTTAGAAAGACTCTATCACTCTCAAACACACACACAATCAAACCAGAATAACACGAACCCTAATTCCCCAATTTTGCCTCCAATTATCCTCCACATTAACTTCAGAATCTGTTCAAACACAAACCCTCCACATTATAATAACTCCTCAATTATCCTCCACATTAACTTCAGAATATGTTCAAACACAAACCCTAATTCCCCAATTTTGCCTCCAATTTCCACAACTTCATCAACATGCAAAACAAACCGCCGTTCATGAAGTCCGATTTGGAGTCTGGAACAACCGGAACACTCTACCCGACTATGACGGAGTCGCCGGAACTCCGGTGGTCGTTTATTCGCAAGGTTTACTCAATCGTAGCCATACAGTTGCTCCTCACCGTCGTTGTGGGTGCTGTCGTCGTGTCGTTTCATCCGATTGTCACTTTCTTAACGACTACCACCGCTGGATTGGCTTGTTATATCATCCTCATCATCACGCCGTTCATCAGTAAGTTATTGTTACCAATTTCGTTTGTTATGTTCGTGTTATTCTGGTTTTATTCTGGTTTGATTTTGTGTAGTTGGTTTGATTTCGTTTTAATGAGAAGGGTAGTTTGGTAATTTCACATCCAATTAACTGAGAAAACTAACCCCCATCCACTTCGGGGACTATCCGAGTAACAACTGGTCAAACCACAGGGACTATGAGTGTAATTTCCAAAAGCTAGGGACTATAGCTGAAACTTTGCAAAACCACAGGGACTATCCATGCATTTTACTCGAAGAAAAAAGAAGAAGTTTCAATCAATAAGAATGCTTCATTTACTTCATTTAATATTTGCATTTAATTTTAATATAAGGGTATATTGGGTAAACTTACATAAATCATTAATTTGTATTCTTCCCATTTAATAACTAACTAAATTAAATTTGTAACTCATTTTCAAAATATATATTTTTTCCAAATTAAAAAAAAAAACAACTTAATTTAAAGTGTAGAATAAATTACGAGTTGTGTATGATATATTTTGAGGTGTGTAGGATAAATTTTGGCTGTGTATGATAAAATTCTATAATGTATAGGGTATATGTAAAAAAAATTGATATGTGTAAGATTTGTAGATTATATGTAGAATAATTAATGATTAGTTGACTAATTAATTAAAAAGAGAAAAAATTAATGATATGGGTTATAAATGAAATAGTATTTTACTAATATGTCATTTCTTCTTTTTCTTCTCACATTAAATTTCTTCTCAAATGAACCTTCCCCATTATTAATAAGTCTATAAATAATTTTTGTAAATGCAAACCAATTACAGACATTTAGATATCAAATCGAGATAAAAGAGTTAATACAAAGATGATTTATGTTAGTATTATAATATACCAAAACCACACAATAATATCATTTAAAAATTAAAAGAAAAACAACTGGGTGGTGTGGGGTAACATCTTCAGCCACTTCGGTTGGGTGGCGCCCCCATATACCACCCCTCCCTTGTTAAAGAAAGACGCCATCATATGGTTCGCAAACTCAATAACGGGCGTTAAGGGTTTGATTTGGTGTGCCCACTTGCTACAACTAATCAGATTTTTTTTTCTTTTTTTCTTTTTTCTTGTTTTTTTTTAATTAATACATAAGGGTTTTTATTCAACACAATTAATGTTGAGAGTGGGGGCTTTAAAGCCCCCTCTATCTTATCTACGCGGACCGCGGTGCTTTCCCAGTGAACTTTCTTTCACAGCTTAATCGACTTTGACTTTTTATCAACTTCCCTCAATTTTTTATATATGTTCTTAACTTTTTTATGCATTATTACTTTTATTATAGAATATATCACACCATATACTTATTAATTATAGAATATATCACACCATATACTTATTAATTATACCTTAATAAGATTGTATCATTTCAAAATTCGGGGCTTATCAAGAGCCGTCTATGAGTAAAATATGTACTATGCTAAATAATAATAACTAGTTGATTTCCCCCGCGCTTCGCGGCGGGATCTCGATCGGTATTGATTCGATTTGTTTTCATACCGACACAATTCATGCATTCGGTATAGCAATCAACATCTGCTCTACATTGACCGTAAACCATAAAACAAACATGGTGCCAATACCGATGTTGTTTGGTCAGGCTCAATATGGTACAATAAAGTACAGTAGCGACACAATATCAGTTTATTGAAACTAAAAACAAAAATATAAATACCGGTAACAAATATCGAAGTTGTTCGTTTGGTCTTACGTTCGGTACAGTAGCAACACGGTGCCTACTTTCAATAACATTTACCAAAAACCATAAATATGATTGCTATCACTTATGTTGTTCAGTCGGTTTTATTTTCGACGTGGTAGCAGCATGGTATCCATTTTCAATAAGATTTATATCGGAATGTTGGAAAAAAGTACATAGATGTGTATTTAGATTATTTTTTAAAAAAGTTAATGTGCGCAAATTATTAAAAAAAATATATTAAATGAACAATACTTTAAAAAAGCTATTTGTTTTCATGCTCGCTCTACTTTAATATATAAATAAATAATATATGTGATAAAAAATATTTTAATTTAATCAAAAGATTATAACAAACTAAAATAAACATATTTAGTTTAAATAAAAATATTTTAAGAATTGAACAATTGAAATTTAAAAAAAAAAGATAAAGAATTAAGACACCACTAACAACTCTATAACAACTTTTTATTTATCTTAGTTATTGTTCATCAAGAATTTGTTATTATATATATATATAGGGTAGGGCTATATAGAAAACCCTATCTATATAAAAAACCCTAGAAAACCCAACCTCCCGACATTTTTTTTTGAAAAAAATAACACATGTAATATACATGTTTTTAAGAGTTTTGGGCCAAAAAAATCAAAAAAGCGCCGAAGAGATAATTTAAAAAAAAAATTCAGCAATTTCTGTCTTTTGTGCCTAACACATGTTAGGCAACCGGACATTGCTGAAATTTGTTTATTTTTTAAAAAAAAATCCCCTTGGCGCTTTTTTGTTTTTTTTGGCCCAAAACACTCTAAAACATGTATATTACATGTGTTATTTTTTTCAAAAAAAAAAAATGTTGGGAGGTTGGGTAAAAATGGGGGGAGATTTGGGTTTCCAGAGTTTTCTAAGAAAATGAGGGTTTTCTGTCTAGCATTGCCCTATATATATATATATATATATATATATATATATATAAATAATTTTTTTAAAAATCAAAATTATTATCTATGAAAACTTTGTTTTAATTTTATATATATATATATATATATATAAGGTCAAGATTTAGGGAAAACGGTTAAAAATGTGAGAACGGTGAGAACAATTTTGGCGTTGACATGTGACATTGATGCTAAATTAAACTAAGGGTAATATTGTCTAAAAAACGCACCCACATGAACTGGGTGTTCAAATAAAACGCCATAAAAACATTCAATTCAGAAAAAAAAAAAAAAAAAAAAAACGCCATGAAAATGCACAGTTAAAAACGCCACAAAACACCTAAACGTCATGGAAAACTCAGTTGAAAACGCCATAAAACACTCAGTTTAGAAAAAAAAAACGCCATGAAAATATCTATTTAAAACGCCATAAAAACACATAGTTCAGAAAAACGCCATGAAAATACCTAGTCTAAAACTCCATAAACCACCCAGTTCAGAAAAACGCCATAAACCACCCAGTTCAGAAAAACGCCATAAAAAACTCAGTTTAGTTTTTTTCGAAAAGTATATCAATAGTATACTTCTTGGAAAGATAAAAAAAACGTTGAGTTTTATGGTGTGATTTTTATGAAAAAATAATCACGTATAAAAAAGTTATTAGCGTTTAAATATGATCGGGGGAAATGACATGTGATTAGCATGTGCACCTTTGTTTGGATCTTCCTATTTTACCCTCCTGGTAGTTCTAAGACCCCTAGTATTTACAAAAATGTCACCGCATCAATCTCAGCCACAAACCACTAAGATCTTGTGGCTGAGAATCATTCTCACCGTTCTGACACTTTGAATCGTTTTCTCCTGATCCTGTTCCTATATATATATATATATATATATATATATATATATATATATATATATCAAACTAAATATTATTAAAAAAATAAAACAATTATTTAAAAATTGAAAGACGCTGTTCATCATCAATTTGTTTTAATATGTATAATAAGTTACAAAACTAAAGCAAAATTATGACTAGTATATAACGACAAGGATTTTATTATAATATTTTCATAATGAAAACAAGGGGACACGGTTGAGGTTTTCATGAGTGCAGAAATCCAATCAAGTCCATGTTCTAATACCAGTTTGATCATAAACTCGATTCAGGTCCACTTGGTGGCACATGCATGTGTAACCCATGCTAGCTACGCTGGCATGTGCTTGGGCCATAATCAACTACTCGACTAGGTATCCTAAGTGGTTAGGCCTCCGTACGTTAACTTTGGGCTAAAGGCGAGGGAAATTGAGATCCCCGCGTACCACTAGAGATGACAAAAGAACTCGAACCTCAAAGGTAAACTCGAAACCTGAAATATGGGGGGTTGTGTATGGATTAAGTTTAAAAAAAATCATATGTTTGGCACAGGGTTTATATTAAGTGAATTTGTCCGATTACCCAAACTCGTCTACCTTCGTCAAAACCGAATATATCAATGATATTATTATCATCTTAAAAATGTATATTAAATAGTACGTTTGATATGTTAGAAAAAAGTTATTGAATATTATGGAACTGTAATAATTTTAGGCACAGACTATTCACACACCAAGGCTGCCTATTTGCGCACTTAGGGTTTAAATACGCTGCGTATAGAGCTATACGCAGCGTATAAGTTGCATGGAATTCAGAGCCTGCCCAGCAATCATTGGCACAGACAACCAGGGTTTATATACGTTGTGTATAAGTTATACGTATATAACCCATTAGATTTTTTTTGGTTATTTTGATGTATTTGTGGTATAAATTCTCACCCGGTTCCAACGTTAAATCACTTTATATATATAACTGTTAATGTTATACCAATAATATTATATACCATTAAACACTAACACTTAAATGAATCGATTTTTTTTTCGTCTTCGTTCATTAAGACAATGTATGTGCCCGTGTTTATTTGTTAATATTCTAAACAAACTGTTCACAAAAATGAATAAATACAAACAAACATGAAGAAATATAAGTGAGTATCTAAACTAAAGTCTAATATATCATCACCATTACATAAAACATTTCAATATTAAACAAAGATATCTATACGTAGGGTTTTAAAATAGGAAAGTCAAATTCATTTTATATTAATACTAATAATAGATCAAATTGAATTAATATTTTGATGAAAATAACGGAATGTACAGATAGAAACGAATATAGACGGACAAATATAAATGAACGGACGTTTAAAGATGTAACTGAACCAATGAATAAATATAAGGGTAAATTACACTTTAGGGTCAAGTTATTCTACAAAGCTTCTAATTGTAAGAAGTGTAAGAAAGATTTATAGAGTGACAAGTGTCCAATAACCTAAAACTAAACCCACTACATCACCACGAAAAACCTACACTTTAGGGTCAAGTTATTCTACAAAGCTTCTAATTTTTTTTTTTTTTTTTTTTTTTGGGTGGGTGAAGTGGGGGGTGGGGGTTTAGGTTTTTGGTGGTGGTGGATGTTTAAGGTTTTTTTTTTTGTAGTGGAGTTTTTTTGTGTAGTGGGTTTTTTTAGGTTATTGGACACTTGTCACTCTATAAATCCTTCTTACACTTCTTACAATTAGGATCCTTTGTATTTGATCCTAATCCTTACACTTTTTGTCCTTTATGTTTGTATTGGATTGCAATGGATAGATAACCTTTAAGTTCAATAATTACAGTCACAGTCCTTTATATGGAAAACTCATTACACTCTAGGTCCTTTAACGCTAACCTAGTTTGTTTTAAACGTTAAGTTTAATCATGTACATCTCCTGTGAGGGTAATAAAGTCTTTTTACCCTAGTCTCATTCCTCCTTCTAAACCCTTCATATCATTATATCATTTAATAAAGACATAACCAGCAGCCGACTACAACACCATACCACCAGCCGAACTGTCCAGACCCCCTCTCCGTCCTCCTCGACAACCAGATCTGAATTCTCGATACCTCTCCTCGTCTTCTTCTCGAAGACAGATCTGGACTCCCCGATTCACCGTCGAAGACCGGATTTAAAGTTTAAAGGTCGAAAAAATACAACGAGAAACGAAGGGGTGATGACGGTGGTCTGTATTTGGGTCGCCGGAAAATCGATGCAAATAGATGAAGAAGATGAAGTGGTGGTTGTTCGCGATAGTTCTGGTTAAATTGAAGATTTCAGATGAAAATGATAAAGATGAAGTGGGTCTGGCCTAATAGATGATTTATTTGCCCTTGTGAATAATGTAGATTCTATTAAATCCATAAATTTCCTGTCAATTTTGAAGTTTAAAATAGTGATTGGAATTTTACTTCAACCAGATCTGTGAAGGAAGAGTGAACTTTTGAAGTTTAAAATCATAATTGTTTAAATTTTAATTTTAATTGAAACAAATCACTTAAATCTATGAATTAATGGTGGACTTTTATTTTGCTATTGAGTAAAACGATGGTGGAGGTGAGCTCTTTAGGCGGCAGAGGTGAATATTTGGTGTTGGTAGCAAGAGAGGTGAATATGGTTTTGCAGCGGGAATGAGGCAATGATGGAAGTGGACGGTGGGCAGCGGTGGTTGTGGGTGGTGGTGAATGGGAGAAATAGAAATGACTAAATTACCCTTAACTTATTAGACTTAACATAAAATTTTAACCTGCTTAGTGCTAAAGGACGAAAGATGTAATAAGTTTTCCAAATAAAAGATTGTGACTGTAATTATTGAAGTTAAAGGTCATCATTGCAATCTGATACAAACATAAAGGACGAAAAATGTATTTTACCCTAAATATAAACAAACTTTCCCGTCAAACGGTTCATAAATTGTTCATTGATGAAACGTTTAATTTATTTACAGCTCTAAATTGGTACCATTCTCTTCAACTTTCAAAGAGTGACGAAAGATTTATTATAACAATTCATTTAGATAAAAAAAAACTAATTACAATAAATTTATCAAACAATTTGTATCCCTGTTCTTTTTACGAAAATGTCGTAAAAACTAACTTTGAGGCATCAAAATCACCTCGCAAAAAGCCATACTTAATTGATATAGTTTTTACATTATTGGTGATACCAAAACCTAACATACAAACCTAGGGCTGGCATATCGTGTATACCCGTACACGATAAGACACAACACGATAAGACACTATACACGAAATCCCATACACGAACACAACACGATAACTTATCGTGTCCTTTTTTCAAACACGAACACGACACGATATACACGAAAATTACCTGTTAATACCTGTTAACACGACTGTTCGACTGTTATACACGAAAATTACCTGTTAATACCTGTTAACACGAACACGACATGCTATCTGAGAGTTACAGAGGGAGTTTAGGGGTTTTATTTTTTTGAATTGAATGAGGAATGAAAATAGAAAGGAATTAAGGAACCCACACGCACATGGCTGATGAGTTTTATTTAATTTAATTTCTTATCATGTAATAACGGGTATTAACAGGTATTTAACCTGTTTATACACGAAAATTAACAGGTAATCTCGTGTCTACCTGTTTGGTACACGATACCTGTTAAGGCCATACACGATACCTGTTAACTTCGTGTAGGTTCGTGTCGTGTATTCGTGTAAAATTGTCAGCCCTATACAAACCCTCATATATAAATTGGGAGTTAATATTCACACACCACTCATTTCTATCTCTTTCTATACATACATAGATATATAGAGAGAGATAGAGTAAAAAAGGATGTGAGAATAATGGGAGCCATATAAATATCTACATATTCATCTTAACAATCTAAATAGAAACTCTAATCAATAGATTTGCAATCTATTGGGAATAGCCTAATGATGTTGGTGAGTTAGATAAGGTGTAGGACAGATGGAGTGGAGGTTATGGGTTCAATCATCATGATATTCAAGTTAGCCATTAAGAAAAACATAGGAACTCTAATCAAAATATGGTGATATGTGATTACAAAATGGGGTTGAATGTTGAAAACAATCTTATAGGGGCGATAACCACAACAATCCCTTCAACTCTCTCATCACTCGTTAACTTTGTAATCCAATCATCATCGCTAGCCACCACCATAAAAAAACGCTCACTAATCTCAAAATTCTTAAATGGCAACCTCTCGGATTTGGTTAATATTGGTGGTTCTTTGACCAATGTGGTGGTTCGGGTTATTCCCACAAAGCGAAACCAAGATCTTTGGCAACGTTTTGATTTGTGCGAGATGATGACGGGTCAAAAAAAGGCTCGTTGCCATTATTGTCAAAAATTTTACGCGGAAAGCGCAAACACCACTTTGAGACACTACATCGAAAAACCATACTGCAAGGTATTGAAACAAGAACCTGCTAGTGGCCAAGCTTCGATGGCAAGGAAAGGCGGTTTGTAGGCCTACAATGTTGAAACGACTCGGGAGGAAATGGCAAACTTTGTGATCCAAGAAAGCTTGCCATTCAATCATTTCGACAACCAACGTTATATTCGGCTTATTCAAAGAACTCTCCTATCGGGATACACCTATGTAAGTCGTGCTACTCTAAGATAAGATTGTTTAAAAGTGTGAAAAAAAACTAAAATTGAATTAATTTCTTATTTTGAAAACTTACAAATCGGTGTTAATTTAACTAGCGATGTTTGGTCGACATTGCACGGTTCACCCGACTCATACATTTGTGTCACCACCCATTGTATTGAACCCGCGTCGTGGTAAATGATGAAACGGATGATTGCGCTTGAATTGTTTGATTATCCTCACTCCGGTGAAAATATATTCCATGTTATCGACAAAGTTATTTAAACTTACAAATTGCAAGAAAAGGTTTTTTCAATATCTTTTGATAACATCTCAAACAATATGGTTGTGGTATCACATTCAAAATTAAAAAATATAAATCGATTTAGCCATGCCCGCGGTTTTCAATTGTGCTGCCGCCCTAAACCCTTGCTTTAATATCATGGGAACGAGATCTTTAATTGAAAAAATTGCTAACGAGTTGGATTTAAACACCCTTTAAGACCCAAACTTTTGTCAAGGTTAAAGAACCCGTTTTAACGACCAACTTTCAATAATGTTTGAAATTTATTTAACAAAAAATGGTACAGCCTTACACATCCACGAGACAATGGAAAATACGGCTTTTGGCAAAAGTTTAAGTTTGGAGGATCCGGATTTGACTTTATATAACCAATTATGGGATGAGTCGAGTCGAGTTCAACGTAATAACACTACAAGTAGCGAATTCGAGATGTATAGTGGGTCAAACTTTTTATAAACAATGACTCCACAAGAATTTAAATTTTTTTATTTGTTGGCTTGGTGGAAAAGTAAGAAATCTCAATTTCCGATCTTAGCCACCATGGCCCGAGATTTACTAACGGTCCAAGTTTTCACAGTAGCTCCGGAATCTGTCTTTTCTATTAGTGGCAGAGTCTTATCAATTAGGAGAACTCGACTAACACCTCTGGCAGTAGAGATGTCCATTTGCTTGAAGGATTACTTGGACGCGGTCGAGAAAGTTTAGAATACGAATAGCAATTGTACGAGTACGAGGTAGACGGCGGATTGACAACTCCAATGACCAACGAGGAAGCCACATATGATGAATACCTTCGAAATAGCTCCGGTTTGGGCGAAGATTAAACGCCGATTATCGAAATTTAGTATTTAAGTCCCACTAAAACTAATATATATATATATATATGTATATAGGATAAAGATCAAATACAAATAAACTTAACGTACTAAACATACAAACTGAAGGAGAAGATAAAAAAGCACGGTGCCTGTAACACCCCGTGTTTCGAAAGTCAAAGTCAAGATTGAAGTCAAAGGAAGAAAATATTGCTAATTGCGATCTGTCACTCCTTGCTCAACTACTGTTTTGACCTCTTTGACTTATAGTTAATCTATTTATGTTATCGCTTTAGTTGTATTATGCGGAGTATCTATTGATAATTGAGGTTTAATCGCATATTAATTGCATGTTTAATCGACTTATCGTTTATCGCTATCGCACCCGCAACTCGAATTGTGTGTTCTGGATATTGTTTTACGTGTGTGTGCTGTTTATGTGTTACTTGTGCATGTTATGTTATGTTGAGGTGTTAATCGCAATCGCAAGCCAATCGCATCGCAATCGAATCGAAAACGCTAAACGCAAGTTAATTATAATAATTGTATGTTAGATATAGTAGTTGGGATTAAAAGTAATCTAATGGAAAATACTATCGCATCGCAACGCTCAACGCCCGAAATCAAAACGACTAAACTCATCACGCCGAACTAACGGATCGAGTGTCCATCCGATCGAGTTGCCACCCGATCGGGCTGCCACCCGATCGACCAGCGTTTTTCCTCACTTTCCTTTTTAGGAAACCCTATAAATACCCCCACGTGTCACATCACTTGATGTGACAGCTCTCTACTCGACCCAGCCGCACTCAAGCTCTACTTCTCTCGATTTTTCTCAATTCTTGTAAGTTTCCAACCTAAATCTTATACTTTCTTTATCTACACGCACTCCTACACCTTTCTATCTTTTGAATCTTAACTTTTAACCGTGAAATCACCGGATTTGAGGTGTTCTAGGATGATGTCATCATGGAGATCTCATGAACTTCAATGTTTGGCTTCATTCCACCAAGAACAACTTAGATCTAAAGGATTTCCACAACATTTATCAATGTTTTCACTTAGATCTACACGAATTCATGGATAAAAGGATTGAGACAAGGTTTTCTAAATTTCTTTCAACTCTTTTAGACTCAATGCACTCAAACCCGATAGAATCGGAGCTTGTTCTGATCTTCTACTCATTCTTATTGATGCATTAGTTCTAGATCTGAATTCTATCCGGGAGAGATATTGATTACGGGTTTGAACATGAACTACCGACTCGAATCGTGAACCGGTCGGACTAGGGTGATTCCTATTCGATAGGGTCACTTGGGCCGAGAAAAGGGTTCTTTTGTTCAAGCAAGATATCAAAACGTCTCGTTCAAAGCTACAACACTTCAAACAGAAACAAGTGTTAGGACGATCAGACCGTCAGAACGGATTGGCATCCGATCGGATTGCCATCCGATCGACCCGCCATCCGATCGGATTGCACTTGGCTACATACTTAAACTTTTATTCAAATATTTCAAGGATCTGGACGTTGAACGCATTACCGCCCGATCGGATCGCTATCCGATCGAGCGACCTTCCGAT
The DNA here is from genome assembly GCA_030545235.1 of Helianthus tuberosus. Lineage (NCBI taxonomy): Eukaryota > Viridiplantae > Streptophyta > Magnoliopsida > Asterales > Asteraceae > Helianthus > Helianthus tuberosus. Next base: position 115,852 of record JARYGA010061141.1, on the reverse strand, counting down.
CGTGTGACGTTTAGGACTTTGGTACTTAAACAATTTTCAACATGTTCAGCACGTACGGATTGCCACCCGATCGGATAGCCATCCGATCGAGTGACCGTCCTGCTGTGAACTTGTTCTCAAACTGAGAAGTCTCGCCAATCGGATTGCTGTCCGATCGAACGACCGTTCGATCGACTGACCTGAAAGGTAGGGATACTTCTCTATTTTTAAAATGCTACAACGAAAACTTCAATGTACAAACCATCATACACAAACACATCACTCACCTAACGAGGTGTCAATCAAATCGAATGGCCATCCGATCGGATGACCATCCGAACGGATTGCCACCCGATCGACTGGCCATCCGATCGGATTGCCATCCGATCGGATTGCCATCCGATCAGATTCCCATCCGATCCTTGGTACACCTACACCGTTTTACGCGCCGACTTTCGCTTATGCTATCGTTAACTGTTCAGGCTAATTCCGCTCTAGCGCTCCCTTCAATCCATTAACTCTACCGTTGTGAGTATACTCGAACCCTTTTTGCTTTATGCACTTTTGGGTGTTACATACGTTACTTATTCTAAATCACATCGAACACACTATGCAATACTTTAACGCTAACTGCTACCACATGTTATACGTGACTCGATGAATGCTTGTTTGTTATATTTACACATAGATTGCTGTCTACCTGCCTTAGCAACGATAGTACTATAGTTTAGACTCAGCACCTGTTCACTCAGGGGTTGTTAAGGACTATTAATCACATGATTCGCAGTGGTGAATATGTGTTACGAACTGCCTTGCGCAGTCATTGGTATTGATAGGATCATGTCGATAACTTACGTGCTTCACATGACACGTTGTACGTGCTGGTTATGCGTAAACGATTTCGAAATCTATTATGCTATTATCAAACTTGTATGCTCACCTTTACACTATGTGTATTGACTTTTACTTTAACATATGTGGCAGGTTCTTAAGATGCTAGGACGCCTTGTTTGTTGTGTGATCAAACCGAGGCTATGAAAGAGTCTAGAAACAAACAAACAAACTATCTTATTTGAAATCTGAGTAGTCGGATCAGTATTTGTTTATGAGACAATTATTTGTAATAACTGTTTTCTTTAAATATGTTATGGTTTTGGACATGACGTTTTAAATATCTGGTAATTAATAGTTGTTATGGATACTCATGGACAATCTGTTTCGCTCAGTGCCACGCCCCGATGTTTCCGCCAGCGGTTGGGGTGTGACAGATTGGTATCAGAGCCATAACAATAGGGAATTAGGCAAGACTCGACCTAGTCCGGGTTGATGTCTTAGAACGACCCAGTATATAGTCTAAGTACCAACAGACCGACTTGTGCATACCCAGTAGGGGTTTTATACGAGCTTACTCGCTATTTCTCGCTCAAACTCGCTGTACACTACAAATGCTACAGTTCCGCGCAAGATCAGCCTTTTCTAAGGTTGACTTCACACACAAACGAATGATCTGGTTAAGAATAGGTGTGAAAACCGCAAAATCTCGACCAGATTACTCGTTCAAATTGCTATTTTTACTATAAAAACAAGAGAATTTGCGTTGAATCAGGAGTGAAATCCATACTTCGACGCAAATCTCCATATCAATCTCGTGATTTTATCACACCAGCAGGAATGTAGTCGCTAAGTTAGGGGTGAAACCAGAACCTTGATGACTCGTTCTACTCTTAAATGTGGTTTTACAACACTCTCACCAAAGTCTCGACGGACTCCAACGACTTGAAGTCACACCAGACTGGAAGGATGTGTGCCATTCACCCAAAATCGAGGTGAGAGCACAGTCCCGAAGGCCAAAGTGTGCACTTAAAGTCCTTATGAATAGTCGAATCACTTTGGGAAGTCGACGTCTATCACGCCCGAGACAATCTACTCTCGATTTCTATGTGTTTTGATTCTGAGCCCGCAACTGCTGACTTTGATATTTGTCGATTTTATGTGGAATTTACGTGTTTTATGTGATTATACGTTTCGATTCTGGTGGTTTATTCATTTTCGCTGTTTATTTCGACCAACACGTACAACTCGCATTGCACATCAATCTCAATACGCCAACAAATCGCTGGTCATCATTCGCAATCGCTGCTTGATACTCGCAATCGCTAAAATTAATCGCTATACGCGCTGTGAAGGATAGGGAATACGTGCAACATATAGTTAGGTTTCTGTATTCTGACTGCTTCATGTGCTTCTGTGCCTTACGTGTCTATGTGTTTCTGTGCTCTACGTGAATATGTGCTTATGTGTATATGTGCCTATGTGATTATATGCTTATATGGATACGTGTTCCTGAGCTTTATGGTAATCGCTAGACTATATTAGGAATAATCGAAATTTGTGTTGAGTCCTGTGGCGATGTCTGTTGCAGACAATGTCGTCATCTGGATCTCGCGCTACTCAAGCTGCTCGCCGAAAGCAGGCCGATAAACGCCTTGCCGCTATGATCACTAAGCAAATGCCGAAAGTTGTTCCTCACATCGTCAGTGAAGTGTACGAAAATGTGAGCAAATCTTCTTAAGAGTCCAGGACTGCAAACCCCTAAGGCTGCTTTTAGCTTCAAGCAGTTTAAAGCTTGCGGACCGAAAGAATTTACTGGCGAAGATGGTCCTACGACCTTATTCCAATGGTTTGATTCGATCGAGGTCACCCTGCGCCAGAGTGGCTGTCCTGACGATCTCCGCACTCTGAATGCTACCGGCGTCTTCCAATCCCAAGAACTAGATTGGTGGACGGCCGAGAGAAACAAACGCGGAAACGATGCAGCTTATGGTTTAACGTGGGATGAGTTGAAGTACGTCATGTTGGAAGAGTTCTGCCCTCCCCACGAGCGCCAAAAGTTGGAGGACGAATTCTGGCATATCAAGCAAAAGGATGGTGACAATGCTGCTTTAACTGCACGCTTCAAGCAGCTTAACATAATCTGTCCTGATCAAGTCAAGACTCCTGATGTAGCGATCAAGAAGTATATTCGAGCTCTGCCAGATTGTGTCGCAGATTTTGTGCAAGCTTCAAAACCAGCAACAGTCGAGGAAACTTGCCTGCTTGCTGCTGAAATAAACGACAAGCGAGTCAAGTCTGGCTACCGGGATAAAGCTGCCAAGCATCTACATCAAGCTACCACTGCACCAACCGCTGAAACCGCTGCCACTCCACAGTCTTCAAAGGCCTCTCGTCGCAAGAGGAAAAACAACAGCAACTCCAGTAATAAGAACTGTGCTGTAACCACTGCTGCCCCACTCCAAGCTGTACCAGTTCAGCAGCAAACTCAACACCGCCAGGTCGCGGCACCGGTAACCCAAGCACCGCTGGCAAAGCGTGCTTATACTGGTCCTCACCGTGCCTGCCCAACTTGCACCTATCACCATCCAATGGGAATCGCCTGTAGATTTTGTGTACACTGCAACATGTACGGCCATTTCACCGCCAATTGCCGTACAGGTCCTCGACAAGCACCAGCTCCAGCTACTGTTCATCAAGCTCTATTTCCTGCTCCTCAAGGGCAACAAGCAGCTCCTGCACCCGCGGTCAATGCTAGAGTCTGCTTTGCGTGTGGTGATCCCAACAACTTCGCAAACATGTGCCCCAATCGGGTTGTGAAGCAAGAGCAACAACAACAGCAACCCCAACAACAGCAGCAGCAACCTCAGCAACAACAGCAACAACAGCAACAAGCCGCTCGTGCTCGAACTTTCAACATTAATGTGCGCCAGGCTCAGGCTGACAACAACGTGGTCAATGGTACGTTCCTTGTGAATGGTATTTATGCTTCGTGTTTGTTTGATACTGGAGCCGATAACCGTTTTGTATCATTTGAGTTCGAAAAGCTCCTCAATCGTAAGCGCGCCCATCTCCCCTCAACGTTCGATGTTGAAGTTGCCACCGGAAGAACCGTCGCCGTCAACTCTGCTCTTCGTGATTGTACTCTAGAACTCAACAATCACATCTTTCCTATCGACCTTATTCCGACGCAGCTCGGTAGTTTTGATGTCATAATAGACATGGACTTTCTTCGCGAAAACCATGCCGAAGTTGTTTGCTTCGATAAGATGATTCGATTCTCGCTCGCTAATGGTGATCAATTGTGTGTGTATGGTGAAACTCTCTCGAAAGACCTCAAGCTCATGTCATGTATCCAAGCTAGCAAGTATCTCCGCAAGGAATACAGAGCTTTCTTGGCTAACATTGTAGTAAGGAAGAAGGAAAAGAAAAGAAAGACTGAAGTGAAAGACATTCCTGTTGTTTGTGAATTCCCTAACGTTTTTCCTAAAGATCTCCCAGGTTTACCTCCGAGTCGTGATATAGACTTTCACATCGACCTCATTCCTGGAGCAAATCCTGTTGCCAGAGCTCCTTATCGACTCGCTCCGTCCGAAATGCGCGAACTCTTGATTCAGCTCCAGGAATTGCTTGACAAAGGCTTCATTCGCCCTAGCACCTCTCCTTGGGGCCCACCAGTCCTTTTCGTCAAAAAGAAGGATGGGTCGTTCCGGATGTGCATCGACTATCGGGAATTGAATAAGCTGACGATCAAGAATCGTTACCCTCTGCCTCGCATCGATGATTTGTTTGACCAGTTACAAGGTGCTACATGTTTCTACAAGATCGATCTACGCTCAGGCTACCACTAGTTACGCATACAAGAGGAGGATATTCCCAAAACCGTTTTTCGCACTCGATACGGCCACTACGAGTTCGTTGTTATGCCTTTTGGTTTAACCAACGCACCCGCGGTTTTTATGGATCTGATGAATCGCGTGTGTAAACCTTTTCTCGACCGCTTCGTCATCGTGTTCATCGATGATATCCTGATCTATTCCAAGTCGAAAGCCGAACACGCGCAACATCTACGTTTGTGTAACACCCCAAAAATGGGTTTGGTAATATAAACCCGGTTAATACAAAGGAACGGGTAAAAATACTGTTAGGGGTAAAAGTGAACCCGAAAATGAATATTAACTAGGAATAATTAACCTAGTTGAATATTAGTATTCGTTGGTATTAAACGAAGGATTGTAGCCTTATTTAAATAAAACGAAACACGAGGGACCAAAGTAAACAACTTGAAAGTAGTTTACTTAAAAGAAAACAACACACACATCGTGTGTGTGTTCTGGGCGTGATCAGGGGAGGCTCAAGAGAGCCAAACCCTAGTTCCTCATAAATCTCCAAATTTAAGGATGAATCGAGGCTCAAACTCATAAAGGAACATGAATTAACGATCACCTTCACAAGGGGATCATAAGGTATGTCTTAAAACTTAGATTTGATGATCTTGTTTGAAGTGGGTTATGATCAATCCATGAAATTGTATGAAATTAAGCATGTAGATGTGTTAGAAACACCAAATAGAACTTGTGTTATGAATAATTTCAAGTAATTTGGTGATTTAGATTGAAACCCATTTCATGAGTGTGAAGATGATGATCATGATGAACTTGTAGATGTTATAATGTGATCTTGTGATGTGTAGGGTGTTATATGGTAGACTGAGATAGATAAACTTGATGTGGAAATTATGATTATGAAATTTTGCTTGAATGTGATGGTTCATAAGATGAAATAGGGAAGAACATGCTTAAAGCACTTGTACATTATGCTTAGAAAGTGATATGCGCACCAAGTGTTTGATGAAATGCTTAGGAGAAAATGATAAGTTGGATTGTATGCTAATAATGAATAAATGGTTGTAGAATGTGTTGATGATGTATTAGACAATAGATTTGTATAAGGAATGTGTTTTGAATGGATTACAAGTGGGGAATTAGTTTGATAAGATGATATGGCAAGAAACCTTCATTAAAAGGTATGTATGCTCATGTATGCTAATCATGTTATGATGAATGTGATGACATGTACGGATAGGAGTTATGTCAACATGGACACAAGCATGGAAGGCGATGGGCCAAGGATAAACATGGAAGCTATGCTTGAACTCGGACGCACGAGGTAAGTGAACTCCAAACTTACCCTTTTTGTTTGGTAATGTATTTATGATATATGGTATTTATTGAATGTAATATAAGAAGATATGAATTGTTGTTATTACTAAGTTAAGTTTTAGTGTAAATGAGTTAGAAGTGGTTAAGAAAGAGATTCGATTAAGTTTGGGTAAGAAATGGAACTTACATAATGAACTATGCATAAGATAAATTTGAGGAGTTATACTTGTAGGATGTAAATTGTAAGTACATACATGAATAGAAAGTGAATACATACGTGAGTGGGTATTTAATTATATGCTTGAATGAATAAGATGAGTTATGTGTATTCGAGGACATGTTCATATGAAAGGAAGCTAATGGTACTAACCGTTTTTCTATTGAGAATTAATGTGAAGCATAGGTATGTTAACAATGGAAGTAAAGGTTGACTCCGTAATCCGATGCGAGTGGATGAATGGATGGAGGAAGGGGCGAGTATAAGAGAAAGCATGATATGTTGACGCTTTATTATGCATGTGTTAATATTTTTGTATTATGTCACCAGTTGCTAATGATGAGATTGAATGTGGTGACTGCAGGTTGTACAGGGTTATGGATGTTTCATCAAGAGATGCACGCGGTTGAAGATCGAGTCAAGACATGGATTGTATATGGGTGTGTATGTGGTCACGTAATTCGATATATGTATGTTAGTTTTTAATTAAATTATAGAAAGGGATTAATATATTTAAGTGAAAGAAAGAATATCATGAAAGAAATTTTAGATATAAATTTCCGCTGCGATAAATTAGGTTAAAACGTGTTAGGGCGTTACAGTTTGGTTCTCGAGCTACTCCAGGGGAATCGACTCTATGCCAAGTTCTCCAAGTGTGAATTCTGGCTGGAGGAGGTTCAATTCCTCGGTCACATAGTCGATAGTCAAGGTATTTACGTCGACCCCGCGAAGATCGAAGCTGTCAAGAGTTGGGTCACACCCAAGAACCCGTCTGAAGTCCGTTCTTTTCTCGGACTAGCGGGCTATTATCGCCGATTTATCGAAGGATTCTCAAAAATCACTGTGTCGCTCACCTCTCTCACGCAAAAAGACAAGCCTTTTGTTTGGGGAACTGGACAAGAGACTGCCTTTCAAACCCTCAAGTACATGCTTTGCAATGCTCCTGTTCTCACTTTACCCGACGGAAACGATGACTTTATCGTCTATTGTGATGCCTCAAACCTTGGCCTTGGTTGTGTTCTCATGCAACGAGACAAGGTTATTGCTTACGCATCTCGACAGCTCAAGATCCACGAGAAGAACTATACAACCCACGACCTCGAGCTAGGCGCAGTTGTTTTTGCGTTAAAGATCTGGCGACACTACCTTTATGGTACCAAGTGTACGATCTTCACCGATCATAGGAGCCTACAACATATCTTTGATCAGAAAGAACTAAATATGCGTCAACGCCGGTGGGTGGAACTTCTCAACGATTATGACTGTGAGATTCGTTATCATCTTGGCAAAGCAAATGTTGTTGCCAACGCTCTCAGCAGACGGAGTTATTTGCACAACGCCCGTAATATTCAAGCCCAATATGATCTTGAAACCCTCATCCACGAAGCTCAACATGCCTGCTTTAATGAACGCACTTTGAAGAAAGAAAGGATTCTCAACGATGGAGCCCAGCTAGAGAATAAGTCGAATGTGATATTCCATTATCTGGACCGAGTTTGGATTCCTATGCGGACCTATTTATGACATATTTTGATGGACGAATCCCACAAATCTCGGTATTCTATTCATCCCGGTGCCGACAAGATGTACCAGGACCTGCGCTACAAGTACTGGTGGCCGGGCATGAAGAGAGATATCGCCCTCTATGTTTCGAAATGCCTGACTTGCTCGAAAGTCAAGGCTGAGCACCAAAGACCCTCTGGCTTACTCGTTCAACCTGAGATCCCCATGTGGAAGTAGGAGAGTATAGCTATGGACTTCATAACGAAACTTCCGCGCACGCCCTCAGGTCACGACAGCATCTGGGTTGTCGTTGACCGTTTGACTAAATCTGCTAATACGGGAAGACTACAAGGTAGAAAAATTTGCCTGAATCTACACCAAAGAGATCATTTGTCGACATGGGACGCCTCGCGACAACATTTCTGACCACGATGCTCGGTTTACCTCGCGTCTTTGGGAGACATTTCAATCTGCTCTTAGTACTGTGCTTAATCTAAGTACCGCATTCCATCCCCAAATCGACGGTCAGACTGAAAGAACGATTCGTACCCTTGAAGACATGCTCCGTTCGTGTGTCATAGATTTCGGTGGTAATTGGGACACATACTTACCTTTAGTCGAATTCTTGTACAATAAAAGTAATCATTCCAGCATTCAAATGGCACCATTTGAGGCATTGTATGGAAGAAGATATCGATCGCCTATTGTATGGCATGGGATCGGGCACTCGTAATTAACCGGTCCTGAGCTATTATAAGAAACGACTGACAAAATCCTCCAGATTAGAGACAATCTACTGAAAGCTCGGAGTCATCAGAAAAGTTACGCCGATAGACGACGCAAGCCCCTCGAATTTGACGTTGGCGACCATGTACTCCTTAAGGTGTCATCTTGGAAGGGTGTGGTCAGATTCAGCAAGAGAAGAAAGCTTGCGCCTCGATATGTGGGACCCTTTAAGATTCTGGAAAGGATCGGAAAAGTGGCTTACAGACTCGAACTACCGGAGGAACTTAACAACCTCCACCCGACTTTCCACGTTTCGAACCTCAGAAAGTGCCTGGCTGAGCATGATTTACATGTACCACTCGAGGATCTTCAAGTAAACGAAACATTACACTTCGTGGAAAAGCCTGTCGAAATCATAGACCGACAAACCAAGCAGCTCAGGCGCTCACGCATTCCCATTGTGAAAGTTCGTTGGGAAGGCAAACGAGGCGCAGAGTTCACTTGGGAACTCGAAAGCGACATGAAGGCGAAGTACCCGCAGTTGTTTGTTACGGATTCGGCCTAATTTCGGGACGAAATTCCCTTAAGAAGGGGAGGCTGTAACACCCCGTGTTTCGAAAGTCAAATTCAAAGTCAAGATTGAAGTCAAAGGAAGAAAAGATTGCTAATTGCGATCTATCACTCCTTGCTCAAGTACTGTTTTGACCTCTTTGACTTATAGTTAATCTATTTATGTTATCACTTTAGTTGTATTATGCGGAGTATCTATTGATAATCGAGGTTTAATCGCATGTTTAATCGACTTATCGTTTATCGCTATTGCACCCGCAACTCGAATTGTGTGTTCTGGATATTGTTTTACGTGTGTGTGCTGTTTATGTGTTACTTGTGCATGTTATGTTATGTTGAGGTGTTAATCACAATGGCAAACCAATGGCATCGCAATCGAATCGATAACGCTAAACGCAAGTTAATTATAGTGATTGTATGTTAGATATAGTAGTTGGGATTAAAAGTAATCTAATGGAAAATACTATCGCATCGCAACGCTCAACGCCCGAAATCGAAATGACTAAACTCATCACGCCGAACTCAAATCGAGTGGCCAACCGTTCGAGTGGCCATCCGATCGGGTTGCCATCCGATGCCACCCGATCGGACTGCCACCCGATCAACCAGCCTTTTTCCTCACTTTCCTTTTTAGGAAACCCTATAAATACCCCCACATGTCACATCACTTGATGTGACAGCTCTCTACTCGACCCAGCCGCACTCAAGCTCTACTTCTCTCGACTTCTCTCAATTCTTGTAAGTTTCCAACCTAAATCTTGTACTTTCTTGATCTACACGCACTCCTACACCTTTCTAGCTTTTGAATCCTAACTTTTAACCGTGAAATCACCGGATTTGAGGTGTTCTAGGATGATGTCATCATGGAGATCTCATGAACTTCAATGTTTGGCTTCATTCCACCAAGAACAACTTAGATCTGAAGGATTTCCACAACATTTATCAATGTTTTCACTTAGATCTACACGAATTCATGGATAAAAGGATTGAGAGAAGGTTTTCCAACTTTCTTTCAACTCTTTTACACTCAATGCACTCAAACCCGATTGAATCGGAGCTTGTTCTGATCTTCTACTCATTCTTAGTGATGCATTAGTTCCAGATCTGAATTCTATCCGGGAGAGATATTGATTTCGGGTTTGAACATGAACTACCGACTCGAACCGTGAACCGGTCGGACTAGGGTGATTCCTGTTCGGTCGGGTCCCTTGGGCCGAGATAAGGGTTCTGTTGTTCAAGCAAGATATCAAAACGTCTCGTTCAAAGCTACAACACTTCAAACAGAAACAAGTGTTAGGACGATCAGACCGTTGAAACGGATTGTCGTCCGATCGGATTGCCATCCGATCGACCGGCCATCGGATCGAATTGCACTTGGTTCCATACTTAAACTTTTATTCAAATATTTCAAGGATCTGGACGTTGAACGGGTTACCGCGCGATCGGATCGCTATCTGATCGAGCCACCGTCCGATCGTGTGACGTTTAGGACTTTGGTACTTAAACAATTTTCAATATGTTCAGCACGTACGGATTGCCACCCGATCGAATAGCCATCCGATCGAGTGACCGTCCTGCTGTGAACTTGTACTCAAACTGAGAAGTCTCGCCAATCGGATTGCTGTCCGATCGAACGACCGTTCGATCGACCGACCTGAAAGGTAGGGATACTTCTCTATTTTTAAAATGCTACAACGAAAACTTCAAAGTACAAACCATCATACACAAACACATCACTCACCAAACGAGGTGTCAATCCAATCGAATGGCCATCCGAACGGATTGCCACCCGATCGACTGGCCATCCGATCGGATTGCCATCCGATCGGATTGCCATCCGATCGGATTGCCATCCGATCCTTGGTACACCTACACCGTTTTACGCGCCGACTTTCGCTTATGCTATCGTCAACTGTTCAGGCTAATTCCGCTCTAGCGCTCCCTTCAATCCATTAACTCTACCGCTGTGAGTATACTCGAACCCTTTTTGCTTTATGCACTTTTGGGTGTTACATACGTTACTTATTCTAAATCACATCGAACACACTACGCAATACTTTAACGCTAACCGCTACCGTATGTTATACGTGACTAGATGAATGCTTGTTTGTTATGTTTACACATAGATTGTTGTCTACCTGCCTTAGCAACGATAGTACTATAGTTTGGACTCAGCACCTGTTCACTCAGGGGTTGTTAAGGACTATTAATCACATGATTCGCTGTGGTGAATATGTGTTACGAACTGCCTTACGCAGTCAACCCACAGTCATTGGTATTGATAGGATCATGTCGATAACTTACGTGCTTCGCATCACACGTTGTACGTGCTGGTTATGCGTAAACGATTTCGAACTCTATTATGCTATTATCAAACTTGTATGCTCACCTTTACACTATGTGTATTGACTTTTACTTTAACGTATGTGGCATGTGCTTAAGATGCTAAGACGCCTTGTTTGCTGTGTGATGAAATCGAGGCTAGGAAAGAGTCTAGAAACAAATAAACAAACAAACTATCTTATTTGAAATCTGAGTTGTCGGATCAGTATTTGTTTATGAGACAATTATTTGTAATAACTGTTTTATTTAGATATGTTATGGTATGGGACATGACGTTTTAAATATCTGGTAATTAATAGTTGTTATGGATACTCATGGACAATCTGTTTCGCTCAGTGCTGCGCCCCGATGTTTCCGCCATCGGTTGGGGTGTGACAGTGTCATTTTTGTAATTATGAATAACTATCAAAATTCCTCTTGTAGAGTAATTTTGATCTTTTTGTAGAGTAATTTTGATCTTTTGTAGATAGAGTAATTTTGTAAAATTACTCTGCATCAAAATTACTTTTACAAGTGAATCAAAATTACCCTGCAAATTTATCAAAAAACTGTAGAGTAATTTTGATCTTTTGTAGAGTAAATTTTGGTCTTGTAGGGTAATTATCAAAATTTCAACTAACCCCCAAAAAACTGTAGAGTAATTTTGATATTTTCTAGAGTAATTTTGTAAAATGATCCTGTAGAGTAATTTTGATCTTGTAGAGGAATTTTGTTAGCATTTAGTTATGTGGTTTAGCATTATGGTTTAGTTTTTAGTTTTTAGTTGGGTTGGGTTGGGGGGGGGGGGGGGTAGGTTTTTTTTAGGTTTTTGGGGGTGGGGGTGGGGGTGGGGGAGGGGGTAGTGTAATTTTGATAATTACCCTATAAGAACAAAATTACTCTACAAAACTATTTTACAAAATTACTCTACAAAAGATCAAAATTACTCTACAGGTACATTTGTAGAGTAACTTTGATAGTTACTGATAATTACAAAAATGTCACCGCCTACTTTTTCCTTTTCATTCAATTCGTATGTTTTGTACGTTAAGTTTATTTTTACAATAACTTTCCCATATATATATATATATATATTAGCGGAAATTGATACTATGTATTTACTTTTTTAGGTTTGATGAATGTTTAAGTTTTAAGTTTTCAAGTATTCAATAATGCGTATATTTTATGTATGCGTTTAATAAAAAATTGCCAAAAACAAGTTCTTTAAGGGGGAAAAACTGATTTGTTTAAAAAGCATCGGACAAATATTTTTACCAGTTCAAAAACCCCTTTTTAAATCCGATTTTAAACCAACGCGATCCGGTTCGGATCAGTTCGGTTCGGATGTCCACCACAAACAACTTTCAAATTAAAAAAAAGCGTTCGCTTAAAAAACAGGACCCATTTATTTAAGGCTCATTTTATTCTCACATTATTTTCACTCTATCTCTCTATATATATATATCTATATATATATATAGAAGGGGTGTGTGAATATTAACACCCTTTTTTAACCCTGTTTGTACATGCATAAAGACAAATAACAAATTGACAAGCGTCATTTGGATGACATAGTTACAAAATTTACCTCAGTTTTGAGAAACTTCATCAAGTAAATAAAAAGTTTCCTTGACGTCGTTTACTTGATGCATCAATAATTTATAATTTATAGCAATAGCAATTTTTGGCAAGTCATTTTGTTTTTTTCTCCTTCCTCCATAACCAAAAGTCAATATTTTCTTTCAAACGGTTTCGAAATATCTAAGTACAACATATATTTTAGATTTAAATATTAACAGTCATATTCAAATGGTCGTATTTGATCACACACACAATCTGATTTTATATTATTTAAAAATATCTTTTACACACGAAAGAGGAAATAAAATAGTTAATCATCAAATTATTGATTTGATAGTTTAGTTACATTTTTAAATTACTATTTTTAATATTAGGCTACGCGGTATGGGCTCCGTCCCCATACCGTCGAGCTCCGGCGCCGGGTGGAACACCATGCCGCCCCCCACGTCCCCGTCCTCACCGGCAATATACCGACGTTGGCGACGATCCAGTATGGTGGGCCCCTTTTTGTTTGTGTGTGTGTTTGATTTGTACATTATGCTTTAATACTTGTACATATTTTTGTGGGGTAGGCTCATCTAGGACCATCCTCCCATGCCCTCTAGTTTTGGAGGATGGACCATCCTTGGGAGGAATATGACGTGACGCCTACGTGGCGGATCATCCTCCAAGGATGGTCCATCACCATACCGAGTAGCCTTATACTCTACATAAGCCATTGAGACCAAACACATATGCTTGATTTAAGCAATTATAATAAATATTAGTACCCATGTCAAGTATCAACAACTCTATATCCCGGTTTCCTTCAAATTTCTTTGTTTTGGGATTATATTACCTATAATTAGCACAAAAGTAATTTATATACATCAAAATATTCATATCAGAAAAGGGTCCTTCTTCCAAACTTGAGTAAAATTTAGAGTTGATAACTAAGAACAAGAAAGTCAACAAAGGCAAAACCGGTAAAAGCCCACTAGGGATACCAAAAAGGAGAAATCTTGACGATGATGATCACTCGTACATGTATCTCTCGCTCATGGGTTTGAGTGGAATGTCAAATTAAGTTAGATTTCAACTACGACGATTGCCAAGAAAGTGGTTAAAATCGTGATGTTGGACACCCAATTGTCTCAACCACGAATCGGCCACACTCACTAGCGAAACTAGCTTCTCTTGGTCCTTACTCGACATCCAAATGTCACCTTGCATCTTGTAAGTGGCCAATCCGAATGGTGGAAGACGGATTCCTTCTCCTTGTTTTCTCTTTCTATTCGAGCATCCATTTTGGTCTTCAATATCCAAATCTACACGCATTTATCATTTATCAAGTATTAGGTAATGTAACATATGTCCCCTCAATCCTCATACCAAACAATATTGTCCACTCCGCTCACTAATGTTCATTAGTTCGATATGCCTTTTTACCAAAATAGTTATTTCAATATGATGTCACATGTACCTTGAAATGATGAAGAGAGGGTATGGTATGTCAAGAAACAAGTAGACAAGTCTTTTATTGTCCTTCCCATGGGAATGTGATATATTGGGTACCTAAAACACAACAATTACGCGGTCAAAGATGAACTCTTCAACACCATACACATTTTTATTCATATTAATGTAAATTTGATTAAGTCATTTTTAGACATACCAAGCAACCGCCATCCAAGAAGCCGGTGAAAGATCGACACTTCTTAACGACATGAGTCCAGGATACTTTTTAGACAACACGCATACCTTTAGAAAAGAAAATACACAACCAAGATTTAAAAAAAAATACGAGTAAGAAAGATAGGTGGTTGTTATACAACATACTAGGGGGGGGGGGGGGGGGGGGGGTTATTGAAATATATGCCAGGTCAGCATGGTTCACGCAGAAACAACTTCATAAAGCAATGCCAGCAACGCATGAACTCAACAAGTGAACATGTCAAAACAAAAACGTGTTTGCTAGAAAGCATAGACACATTTGTACTAGGGGGCAAAAGGGTCATTTAATTCGTATGAGAATGTACTTCCAAAAATGTCCCCTAGATCATTCATTAAACTATGGTCGGTCTAAAGGATGACGATCACATGATGTCATGATGTAATTAACATAGAAAATAGGGTAAATTACTTTTTGAGTCCATGTATTCTAGTAGTTTTAACCACTTGAGTTCAAAATCAAAAAGTTTAACGCCCTGATTTCCTAATCGCTCATTTTATAACGTTTTTAGTCAAATTTTGTTCATTTTATAACGTTTTGAGTCCAATTTTGTTAAAAAATGGACTCAAAAGGTTAAAAGTTGGACTCAAAAAGTTATTAAAAAAACGTCTAGAGACTCAGGGCGTTTAACATTTTGATTTTGGACTCAAATGGTTAAAATCACTAGAACACGAGAACTCAAAAAGTAATTTACTCTAGAAACTAAAGTTGAATTGTAAATTTGATAGCAAATTATACCAAATTTGTGTATCTATATATTAATGCATGTCGAAAACGTAAGATGAAGATATTTCCCACACAATGAATGCTCATGGAGGTCGTTACCCACACACAAATCATTTGAAGTTACGTGTGATCATTATCGAATACTAAATACTAATAAATAGGTAGCAAAAAATAAGGTTGAAATTATTATTATTATTATTATTATTATTATTATTATTATTATTATTATTATTATTATTATTATTATTATTATTATTATTATTATCATTTATGTTTACCTTATCTTTTTTTTTTGAAAAGTATTTATGTTTACCTTATCCACGAGGGGAACTCTTCCATATGGAGTTGATTTATCAAAGTATTGAAAGTAAAGTTGACCCAACCGATGATCATTCGGCGTCTCACCATCGTCGGAAGAACATCCGTCCCACCTCGACACCTTCTCACTCTCACTCTCCTCGCTAAACGTATCACTCGACGAATCCCTTGTTTCAGAATCCGTCTCTTCCCTGTAATGCAATCATAATTCATTTAATCAAAATCTTTTTCTAACATGTTTTGAAATCAACATATACAAACTACTGTTGATTAACTGCAAGAACCATATAATACACTTATGCTGATATATATATATATATATATATTGTGTTTAATATGATAAATAAGATAGTTACAATTACATAAACGGTGTTTTAAATATGATATATAAGACGGTTATGGTCACCTAAAGTGACAAACTTTCTCTTTCATGCTAGTTGGATAATCTTGTGTACACTATTTAACCTAAGAGGCACACTTTCTCTTTCCTACTAGTTAAATTTGAATAATCAACTTCTATACATTTTCCACAAAGTACACTATTCTATTTTTATTACGGTTTTTAACATATTATTGGTTCTGAAATGACCGTACATGTAAAAAAAAATAAAAAATACCGTAGGTAGTTCAACGACGAATTGCTTGTAAAGATTTGAATCGCGGAGAGGTAAGGAACATAATACTGAATAATAGTTTCATCGTCGGCCTTAATCGGAACTCCAGCTCCATAAGCACTCCATTCATCGAAACAACTCCATAGATCTCCCAAAGTAAAGAATTCAACATCCTCTCTATCCCATGGATGCCATAGTCTATTAAGATTCATAATCTCACTCTAAAAACAAATCAAACATAAGTAACAAACGAAATGTCAGTAGTTTTCATTAGATCGATTTAAATCAATACATACAAACCTTTGAAAGAAACTTAGAAGCAACAACAGGGGTTGTAGAATCCAGAAAACATTGAAGGTTTGATGATCTCATTGATCTCATTTCTAGAGAGAGAAAGTAAGTATAGATTGGATATGTTTAGAGGTCTTTGTTTCTCTCTCCTGCTCTGTGAAAACAGAGGATACCCCCAAAAAGGACAGATGTAGATAAAGCTCTCATAAACAACAAAGGGATGCAATCATTATGAACACAAAGGGATGTTTTCCAATTCACAGAGAGAGAAAAAGATATATATATATATAGAGAGAGTGTGTGTGTGTATGTGTGTGTTTGCTTTATATCTAGACTTGAAGAAAATGGTAAGACTTGTTATTTATAATAAGAATATATTTTAATTTAATTAGCTTTAATTGACCAAAACAATAGAATCTTGACCATAAAAGAAAATCTTGTCGCCGGAGAATGCGGATTCCGGCGAATTTCCCTGCAAGAAATGTAAACGGTGATCTAGATTTAACCCAAACTTTCACTCCAAGATAACACGATAGAATAACGAGTATTGAAAGCTAATCAAAACCACAAAATTCAACAGAGAAAAAGACAGCAGAATCCCTGAATTGGGGAGGAAAAGGATCCGATAACGGTTCGAGTCGAGCGGAAACAGAGGAGGATGAACAGGGGAAGTTGCAGAGTGAAATGAGGGAGACGAGGGTGTATTATTGTTATTGTTGGAGAGTAAAGTAGATGTGATGAGAATCACGTCTTATTTGTCAAGAGTTGTGCTGGTGCCAAGACTATGTTTGTTATGGGAAGTAGAAGTCAACAAAATGCATTATTTTTTATGTCGAGATCAAATGGTCTTGTTGTATGTGTTTAATTTTAATAAATCATTGTTCCTGGAATTAGTATTTTAAGCTAGTGAAATTTGATGGGCTATGTCTCTATGCTTTAATTAATGTTTTTGATTTAAAATAGTTGGAAAAAGACATGTGTTTAAGCGTAATTCTAAATCATACTGCTCAAATTTATTTGTTTTAACCTTTTTTTTATACTGCTCAAATTTATTTTACTATTTGTTTTAACCTTTTCTTTGTTTTTAACGACTGCCTGATCTTTTGCTTACCCTTTTTAAAACCTTTGTTTATACCGCCATAAGGCTTATGTGCGTGGGTCCGGTCAACCTTACGTGGAGCTGACGTGGAGGGGGACCTCGACTGGGAATACCCCCCCCCCACCCCCACACCCCGGTCCTCTTCATTTTCTCTTTGTCTTTTTCTTGATTCTCTTTATCTCTCTCTCTTCATTTTCTCTCTCTCCCTCTTGGTATAATTTGATGGATGGATGGTGAAACCATTTCCTATGGATGAAGAGGAAAGGAAAGAAATGTGGTGATGTAGAGGTGGGGCTATAAAAATTGGTGTAAAGGTAGGGCTATAAAAAACCGAATTAACCGATTAATAACAAAATTAACTAACAAAATCAATCCAAATAAATCGGATCAAATAAAAAGTCGGTGGATCGGTTAATGGTTTATCTAAAAATAGAAAATAGTGAGTCAGTTTTATTATCAATGTTTTCGTACCCGTTATACGAGTCGAACCAACATGTAGTAAACTCTTTGTTGAATTTTGGAATTTTCACCATTTTTTTAGTATTGATGTTTTTAGTTGAAAATTTGTTTGAATTTATGGGATATGTCATATCGTTTCGGTTGAAATTTGTTTGAGTTCATGGATTATATCATATTGTTTTTTTACTTATACGACAATAATCAGTACTAATATTACAAATTAGGTTAGGAGTTAACTATAAAGTTCAAAATTCCAACAAAATGTGAGAAGTCTATTTAGGCACTGTGTTTTAACTTTTAAGTATGATGTTTTAAATTCTTTTGCATGATATAATATATAGAAAAATACCAAATGTAACAATTTACAACACGATAAAAATGCGTTCTAAACATCGAAAATTAAAACACCATGCCATGAAAGTTAATTAGTATGTTTTAAATTCCATGCGTGTAACACATCTTATTGTGTTTTAAATTGTTGTTTTTAGGGTTATCCTATATAATATCTTGCCACAAGAATCTAAAACATCATGCCTAAAACTTAAAACATAATGCCTACATACACTTCTCACACTTTTTAGGAGTTTTGGACTTTGTAGCCGAAGCCTACACCAAAATTAGGTCATATGTATTTTTTAGTGCCATGTAATAACTTTCATATATATATATATATAGGGAGGGGCTCATGCGAGAACTCCATTTATTGTGAGAACCGCGAGAACCAATGTGAACACAACCTAAAATAGCTAAAAAAACCTAACCCCCCCCTCCCAAAAAAAAAAAAAACCTAAACCCCCCACCCCCACCCCCCAAAAACCTAAAC
>JARYGA010061141.1:49815-96720 GCA_030545235.1 Helianthus tuberosus | reverse complement strand
ATCACATCTTTCCTATCGACCTTATTCCGACGCAGCTCGGTAGTTTTGATGTCATAATAGACATGGACTTTCTTCGCGAAAACCATGCCGAAGTTGTTTGCTTCGATAAGATGATTCGATTCTCGCTCGCTAATGGTGATCAATTGTGTGTGTATGGTGAAACTCTCTCGAAAGACCTCAAGCTCATGTCATGTATCCAAGCTAGCAAGTATCTCCGCAAGGAATACAGAGCTTTCTTGGCTAACATTGTAGTAAGGAAGAAGGAAAAGAAAAGAAAGACTGAAGTGAAAGACATTCCTGTTGTTTGTGAATTCCCTAACGTTTTTCCTAAAGATCTCCCAGGTTTACCTCCGAGTCGTGATATAGACTTTCACATCGACCTCATTCCTGGAGCAAATCCTGTTGCCAGAGCTCCTTATCGACTCGCTCCGTCCGAAATGCGCGAACTCTTGATTCAGCTCCAGGAATTGCTTGACAAAGGCTTCATTCGCCCTAGCACCTCTCCTTGGGGCCCACCAGTCCTTTTCGTCAAAAAGAAGGATGGGTCGTTCCGGATGTGCATCGACTATCGGGAATTGAATAAGCTGACGATCAAGAATCGTTACCCTCTGCCTCGCATCGATGATTTGTTTGACCAGTTACAAGGTGCTACATGTTTCTACAAGATCGATCTACGCTCAGGCTACCACTAGTTACGCATACAAGAGGAGGATATTCCCAAAACCGTTTTTCGCACTCGATACGGCCACTACGAGTTCGTTGTTATGCCTTTTGGTTTAACCAACGCACCCGCGGTTTTTATGGATCTGATGAATCGCGTGTGTAAACCTTTTCTCGACCGCTTCGTCATCGTGTTCATCGATGATATCCTGATCTATTCCAAGTCGAAAGCCGAACACGCGCAACATCTACGTTTGTGTAACACCCCAAAAATGGGTTTGGTAATATAAACCCGGTTAATACAAAGGAACGGGTAAAAATACTGTTAGGGGTAAAAGTGAACCCGAAAATGAATATTAACTAGGAATAATTAACCTAGTTGAATATTAGTATTCGTTGGTATTAAACGAAGGATTGTAGCCTTATTTAAATAAAACGAAACACGAGGGACCAAAGTAAACAACTTGAAAGTAGTTTACTTAAAAGAAAACAACACACACATCGTGTGTGTGTTCTGGGCGTGATCAGGGGAGGCTCAAGAGAGCCAAACCCTAGTTCCTCATAAATCTCCAAATTTAAGGATGAATCGAGGCTCAAACTCATAAAGGAACATGAATTAACGATCACCTTCACAAGGGGATCATAAGGTATGTCTTAAAACTTAGATTTGATGATCTTGTTTGAAGTGGGTTATGATCAATCCATGAAATTGTATGAAATTAAGCATGTAGATGTGTTAGAAACACCAAATAGAACTTGTGTTATGAATAATTTCAAGTAATTTGGTGATTTAGATTGAAACCCATTTCATGAGTGTGAAGATGATGATCATGATGAACTTGTAGATGTTATAATGTGATCTTGTGATGTGTAGGGTGTTATATGGTAGACTGAGATAGATAAACTTGATGTGGAAATTATGATTATGAAATTTTGCTTGAATGTGATGGTTCATAAGATGAAATAGGGAAGAACATGCTTAAAGCACTTGTACATTATGCTTAGAAAGTGATATGCGCACCAAGTGTTTGATGAAATGCTTAGGAGAAAATGATAAGTTGGATTGTATGCTAATAATGAATAAATGGTTGTAGAATGTGTTGATGATGTATTAGACAATAGATTTGTATAAGGAATGTGTTTTGAATGGATTACAAGTGGGGAATTAGTTTGATAAGATGATATGGCAAGAAACCTTCATTAAAAGGTATGTATGCTCATGTATGCTAATCATGTTATGATGAATGTGATGACATGTACGGATAGGAGTTATGTCAACATGGACACAAGCATGGAAGGCGATGGGCCAAGGATAAACATGGAAGCTATGCTTGAACTCGGACGCACGAGGTAAGTGAACTCCAAACTTACCCTTTTTGTTTGGTAATGTATTTATGATATATGGTATTTATTGAATGTAATATAAGAAGATATGAATTGTTGTTATTACTAAGTTAAGTTTTAGTGTAAATGAGTTAGAAGTGGTTAAGAAAGAGATTCGATTAAGTTTGGGTAAGAAATGGAACTTACATAATGAACTATGCATAAGATAAATTTGAGGAGTTATACTTGTAGGATGTAAATTGTAAGTACATACATGAATAGAAAGTGAATACATACGTGAGTGGGTATTTAATTATATGCTTGAATGAATAAGATGAGTTATGTGTATTCGAGGACATGTTCATATGAAAGGAAGCTAATGGTACTAACCGTTTTTCTATTGAGAATTAATGTGAAGCATAGGTATGTTAACAATGGAAGTAAAGGTTGACTCCGTAATCCGATGCGAGTGGATGAATGGATGGAGGAAGGGGCGAGTATAAGAGAAAGCATGATATGTTGACGCTTTATTATGCATGTGTTAATATTTTTGTATTATGTCACCAGTTGCTAATGATGAGATTGAATGTGGTGACTGCAGGTTGTACAGGGTTATGGATGTTTCATCAAGAGATGCACGCGGTTGAAGATCGAGTCAAGACATGGATTGTATATGGGTGTGTATGTGGTCACGTAATTCGATATATGTATGTTAGTTTTTAATTAAATTATAGAAAGGGATTAATATATTTAAGTGAAAGAAAGAATATCATGAAAGAAATTTTAGATATAAATTTCCGCTGCGATAAATTAGGTTAAAACGTGTTAGGGCGTTACAGTTTGGTTCTCGAGCTACTCCAGGGGAATCGACTCTATGCCAAGTTCTCCAAGTGTGAATTCTGGCTGGAGGAGGTTCAATTCCTCGGTCACATAGTCGATAGTCAAGGTATTTACGTCGACCCCGCGAAGATCGAAGCTGTCAAGAGTTGGGTCACACCCAAGAACCCGTCTGAAGTCCGTTCTTTTCTCGGACTAGCGGGCTATTATCGCCGATTTATCGAAGGATTCTCAAAAATCACTGTGTCGCTCACCTCTCTCACGCAAAAAGACAAGCCTTTTGTTTGGGGAACTGGACAAGAGACTGCCTTTCAAACCCTCAAGTACATGCTTTGCAATGCTCCTGTTCTCACTTTACCCGACGGAAACGATGACTTTATCGTCTATTGTGATGCCTCAAACCTTGGCCTTGGTTGTGTTCTCATGCAACGAGACAAGGTTATTGCTTACGCATCTCGACAGCTCAAGATCCACGAGAAGAACTATACAACCCACGACCTCGAGCTAGGCGCAGTTGTTTTTGCGTTAAAGATCTGGCGACACTACCTTTATGGTACCAAGTGTACGATCTTCACCGATCATAGGAGCCTACAACATATCTTTGATCAGAAAGAACTAAATATGCGTCAACGCCGGTGGGTGGAACTTCTCAACGATTATGACTGTGAGATTCGTTATCATCTTGGCAAAGCAAATGTTGTTGCCAACGCTCTCAGCAGACGGAGTTATTTGCACAACGCCCGTAATATTCAAGCCCAATATGATCTTGAAACCCTCATCCACGAAGCTCAACATGCCTGCTTTAATGAACGCACTTTGAAGAAAGAAAGGATTCTCAACGATGGAGCCCAGCTAGAGAATAAGTCGAATGTGATATTCCATTATCTGGACCGAGTTTGGATTCCTATGCGGACCTATTTATGACATATTTTGATGGACGAATCCCACAAATCTCGGTATTCTATTCATCCCGGTGCCGACAAGATGTACCAGGACCTGCGCTACAAGTACTGGTGGCCGGGCATGAAGAGAGATATCGCCCTCTATGTTTCGAAATGCCTGACTTGCTCGAAAGTCAAGGCTGAGCACCAAAGACCCTCTGGCTTACTCGTTCAACCTGAGATCCCCATGTGGAAGTAGGAGAGTATAGCTATGGACTTCATAACGAAACTTCCGCGCACGCCCTCAGGTCACGACAGCATCTGGGTTGTCGTTGACCGTTTGACTAAATCTGCTAATACGGGAAGACTACAAGGTAGAAAAATTTGCCTGAATCTACACCAAAGAGATCATTTGTCGACATGGGACGCCTCGCGACAACATTTCTGACCACGATGCTCGGTTTACCTCGCGTCTTTGGGAGACATTTCAATCTGCTCTTAGTACTGTGCTTAATCTAAGTACCGCATTCCATCCCCAAATCGACGGTCAGACTGAAAGAACGATTCGTACCCTTGAAGACATGCTCCGTTCGTGTGTCATAGATTTCGGTGGTAATTGGGACACATACTTACCTTTAGTCGAATTCTTGTACAATAAAAGTAATCATTCCAGCATTCAAATGGCACCATTTGAGGCATTGTATGGAAGAAGATATCGATCGCCTATTGTATGGCATGGGATCGGGCACTCGTAATTAACCGGTCCTGAGCTATTATAAGAAACGACTGACAAAATCCTCCAGATTAGAGACAATCTACTGAAAGCTCGGAGTCATCAGAAAAGTTACGCCGATAGACGACGCAAGCCCCTCGAATTTGACGTTGGCGACCATGTACTCCTTAAGGTGTCATCTTGGAAGGGTGTGGTCAGATTCAGCAAGAGAAGAAAGCTTGCGCCTCGATATGTGGGACCCTTTAAGATTCTGGAAAGGATCGGAAAAGTGGCTTACAGACTCGAACTACCGGAGGAACTTAACAACCTCCACCCGACTTTCCACGTTTCGAACCTCAGAAAGTGCCTGGCTGAGCATGATTTACATGTACCACTCGAGGATCTTCAAGTAAACGAAACATTACACTTCGTGGAAAAGCCTGTCGAAATCATAGACCGACAAACCAAGCAGCTCAGGCGCTCACGCATTCCCATTGTGAAAGTTCGTTGGGAAGGCAAACGAGGCGCAGAGTTCACTTGGGAACTCGAAAGCGACATGAAGGCGAAGTACCCGCAGTTGTTTGTTACGGATTCGGCCTAATTTCGGGACGAAATTCCCTTAAGAAGGGGAGGCTGTAACACCCCGTGTTTCGAAAGTCAAATTCAAAGTCAAGATTGAAGTCAAAGGAAGAAAAGATTGCTAATTGCGATCTATCACTCCTTGCTCAAGTACTGTTTTGACCTCTTTGACTTATAGTTAATCTATTTATGTTATCACTTTAGTTGTATTATGCGGAGTATCTATTGATAATCGAGGTTTAATCGCATGTTTAATCGACTTATCGTTTATCGCTATTGCACCCGCAACTCGAATTGTGTGTTCTGGATATTGTTTTACGTGTGTGTGCTGTTTATGTGTTACTTGTGCATGTTATGTTATGTTGAGGTGTTAATCACAATGGCAAACCAATGGCATCGCAATCGAATCGATAACGCTAAACGCAAGTTAATTATAGTGATTGTATGTTAGATATAGTAGTTGGGATTAAAAGTAATCTAATGGAAAATACTATCGCATCGCAACGCTCAACGCCCGAAATCGAAATGACTAAACTCATCACGCCGAACTCAAATCGAGTGGCCAACCGTTCGAGTGGCCATCCGATCGGGTTGCCATCCGATGCCACCCGATCGGACTGCCACCCGATCAACCAGCCTTTTTCCTCACTTTCCTTTTTAGGAAACCCTATAAATACCCCCACATGTCACATCACTTGATGTGACAGCTCTCTACTCGACCCAGCCGCACTCAAGCTCTACTTCTCTCGACTTCTCTCAATTCTTGTAAGTTTCCAACCTAAATCTTGTACTTTCTTGATCTACACGCACTCCTACACCTTTCTAGCTTTTGAATCCTAACTTTTAACCGTGAAATCACCGGATTTGAGGTGTTCTAGGATGATGTCATCATGGAGATCTCATGAACTTCAATGTTTGGCTTCATTCCACCAAGAACAACTTAGATCTGAAGGATTTCCACAACATTTATCAATGTTTTCACTTAGATCTACACGAATTCATGGATAAAAGGATTGAGAGAAGGTTTTCCAACTTTCTTTCAACTCTTTTACACTCAATGCACTCAAACCCGATTGAATCGGAGCTTGTTCTGATCTTCTACTCATTCTTAGTGATGCATTAGTTCCAGATCTGAATTCTATCCGGGAGAGATATTGATTTCGGGTTTGAACATGAACTACCGACTCGAACCGTGAACCGGTCGGACTAGGGTGATTCCTGTTCGGTCGGGTCCCTTGGGCCGAGATAAGGGTTCTGTTGTTCAAGCAAGATATCAAAACGTCTCGTTCAAAGCTACAACACTTCAAACAGAAACAAGTGTTAGGACGATCAGACCGTTGAAACGGATTGTCGTCCGATCGGATTGCCATCCGATCGACCGGCCATCGGATCGAATTGCACTTGGTTCCATACTTAAACTTTTATTCAAATATTTCAAGGATCTGGACGTTGAACGGGTTACCGCGCGATCGGATCGCTATCTGATCGAGCCACCGTCCGATCGTGTGACGTTTAGGACTTTGGTACTTAAACAATTTTCAATATGTTCAGCACGTACGGATTGCCACCCGATCGAATAGCCATCCGATCGAGTGACCGTCCTGCTGTGAACTTGTACTCAAACTGAGAAGTCTCGCCAATCGGATTGCTGTCCGATCGAACGACCGTTCGATCGACCGACCTGAAAGGTAGGGATACTTCTCTATTTTTAAAATGCTACAACGAAAACTTCAAAGTACAAACCATCATACACAAACACATCACTCACCAAACGAGGTGTCAATCCAATCGAATGGCCATCCGAACGGATTGCCACCCGATCGACTGGCCATCCGATCGGATTGCCATCCGATCGGATTGCCATCCGATCGGATTGCCATCCGATCCTTGGTACACCTACACCGTTTTACGCGCCGACTTTCGCTTATGCTATCGTCAACTGTTCAGGCTAATTCCGCTCTAGCGCTCCCTTCAATCCATTAACTCTACCGCTGTGAGTATACTCGAACCCTTTTTGCTTTATGCACTTTTGGGTGTTACATACGTTACTTATTCTAAATCACATCGAACACACTACGCAATACTTTAACGCTAACCGCTACCGTATGTTATACGTGACTAGATGAATGCTTGTTTGTTATGTTTACACATAGATTGTTGTCTACCTGCCTTAGCAACGATAGTACTATAGTTTGGACTCAGCACCTGTTCACTCAGGGGTTGTTAAGGACTATTAATCACATGATTCGCTGTGGTGAATATGTGTTACGAACTGCCTTACGCAGTCAACCCACAGTCATTGGTATTGATAGGATCATGTCGATAACTTACGTGCTTCGCATCACACGTTGTACGTGCTGGTTATGCGTAAACGATTTCGAACTCTATTATGCTATTATCAAACTTGTATGCTCACCTTTACACTATGTGTATTGACTTTTACTTTAACGTATGTGGCATGTGCTTAAGATGCTAAGACGCCTTGTTTGCTGTGTGATGAAATCGAGGCTAGGAAAGAGTCTAGAAACAAATAAACAAACAAACTATCTTATTTGAAATCTGAGTTGTCGGATCAGTATTTGTTTATGAGACAATTATTTGTAATAACTGTTTTATTTAGATATGTTATGGTATGGGACATGACGTTTTAAATATCTGGTAATTAATAGTTGTTATGGATACTCATGGACAATCTGTTTCGCTCAGTGCTGCGCCCCGATGTTTCCGCCATCGGTTGGGGTGTGACAGTGTCATTTTTGTAATTATGAATAACTATCAAAATTCCTCTTGTAGAGTAATTTTGATCTTTTTGTAGAGTAATTTTGATCTTTTGTAGATAGAGTAATTTTGTAAAATTACTCTGCATCAAAATTACTTTTACAAGTGAATCAAAATTACCCTGCAAATTTATCAAAAAACTGTAGAGTAATTTTGATCTTTTGTAGAGTAAATTTTGGTCTTGTAGGGTAATTATCAAAATTTCAACTAACCCCCAAAAAACTGTAGAGTAATTTTGATATTTTCTAGAGTAATTTTGTAAAATGATCCTGTAGAGTAATTTTGATCTTGTAGAGGAATTTTGTTAGCATTTAGTTATGTGGTTTAGCATTATGGTTTAGTTTTTAGTTTTTAGTTGGGTTGGGTTGGGGGGGGGGGGGGGTAGGTTTTTTTTAGGTTTTTGGGGGTGGGGGTGGGGGTGGGGGAGGGGGTAGTGTAATTTTGATAATTACCCTATAAGAACAAAATTACTCTACAAAACTATTTTACAAAATTACTCTACAAAAGATCAAAATTACTCTACAGGTACATTTGTAGAGTAACTTTGATAGTTACTGATAATTACAAAAATGTCACCGCCTACTTTTTCCTTTTCATTCAATTCGTATGTTTTGTACGTTAAGTTTATTTTTACAATAACTTTCCCATATATATATATATATATATTAGCGGAAATTGATACTATGTATTTACTTTTTTAGGTTTGATGAATGTTTAAGTTTTAAGTTTTCAAGTATTCAATAATGCGTATATTTTATGTATGCGTTTAATAAAAAATTGCCAAAAACAAGTTCTTTAAGGGGGAAAAACTGATTTGTTTAAAAAGCATCGGACAAATATTTTTACCAGTTCAAAAACCCCTTTTTAAATCCGATTTTAAACCAACGCGATCCGGTTCGGATCAGTTCGGTTCGGATGTCCACCACAAACAACTTTCAAATTAAAAAAAAGCGTTCGCTTAAAAAACAGGACCCATTTATTTAAGGCTCATTTTATTCTCACATTATTTTCACTCTATCTCTCTATATATATATATCTATATATATATATAGAAGGGGTGTGTGAATATTAACACCCTTTTTTAACCCTGTTTGTACATGCATAAAGACAAATAACAAATTGACAAGCGTCATTTGGATGACATAGTTACAAAATTTACCTCAGTTTTGAGAAACTTCATCAAGTAAATAAAAAGTTTCCTTGACGTCGTTTACTTGATGCATCAATAATTTATAATTTATAGCAATAGCAATTTTTGGCAAGTCATTTTGTTTTTTTCTCCTTCCTCCATAACCAAAAGTCAATATTTTCTTTCAAACGGTTTCGAAATATCTAAGTACAACATATATTTTAGATTTAAATATTAACAGTCATATTCAAATGGTCGTATTTGATCACACACACAATCTGATTTTATATTATTTAAAAATATCTTTTACACACGAAAGAGGAAATAAAATAGTTAATCATCAAATTATTGATTTGATAGTTTAGTTACATTTTTAAATTACTATTTTTAATATTAGGCTACGCGGTATGGGCTCCGTCCCCATACCGTCGAGCTCCGGCGCCGGGTGGAACACCATGCCGCCCCCCACGTCCCCGTCCTCACCGGCAATATACCGACGTTGGCGACGATCCAGTATGGTGGGCCCCTTTTTGTTTGTGTGTGTGTTTGATTTGTACATTATGCTTTAATACTTGTACATATTTTTGTGGGGTAGGCTCATCTAGGACCATCCTCCCATGCCCTCTAGTTTTGGAGGATGGACCATCCTTGGGAGGAATATGACGTGACGCCTACGTGGCGGATCATCCTCCAAGGATGGTCCATCACCATACCGAGTAGCCTTATACTCTACATAAGCCATTGAGACCAAACACATATGCTTGATTTAAGCAATTATAATAAATATTAGTACCCATGTCAAGTATCAACAACTCTATATCCCGGTTTCCTTCAAATTTCTTTGTTTTGGGATTATATTACCTATAATTAGCACAAAAGTAATTTATATACATCAAAATATTCATATCAGAAAAGGGTCCTTCTTCCAAACTTGAGTAAAATTTAGAGTTGATAACTAAGAACAAGAAAGTCAACAAAGGCAAAACCGGTAAAAGCCCACTAGGGATACCAAAAAGGAGAAATCTTGACGATGATGATCACTCGTACATGTATCTCTCGCTCATGGGTTTGAGTGGAATGTCAAATTAAGTTAGATTTCAACTACGACGATTGCCAAGAAAGTGGTTAAAATCGTGATGTTGGACACCCAATTGTCTCAACCACGAATCGGCCACACTCACTAGCGAAACTAGCTTCTCTTGGTCCTTACTCGACATCCAAATGTCACCTTGCATCTTGTAAGTGGCCAATCCGAATGGTGGAAGACGGATTCCTTCTCCTTGTTTTCTCTTTCTATTCGAGCATCCATTTTGGTCTTCAATATCCAAATCTACACGCATTTATCATTTATCAAGTATTAGGTAATGTAACATATGTCCCCTCAATCCTCATACCAAACAATATTGTCCACTCCGCTCACTAATGTTCATTAGTTCGATATGCCTTTTTACCAAAATAGTTATTTCAATATGATGTCACATGTACCTTGAAATGATGAAGAGAGGGTATGGTATGTCAAGAAACAAGTAGACAAGTCTTTTATTGTCCTTCCCATGGGAATGTGATATATTGGGTACCTAAAACACAACAATTACGCGGTCAAAGATGAACTCTTCAACACCATACACATTTTTATTCATATTAATGTAAATTTGATTAAGTCATTTTTAGACATACCAAGCAACCGCCATCCAAGAAGCCGGTGAAAGATCGACACTTCTTAACGACATGAGTCCAGGATACTTTTTAGACAACACGCATACCTTTAGAAAAGAAAATACACAACCAAGATTTAAAAAAAAATACGAGTAAGAAAGATAGGTGGTTGTTATACAACATACTAGGGGGGGGGGGGGGGGGGGGGGTTATTGAAATATATGCCAGGTCAGCATGGTTCACGCAGAAACAACTTCATAAAGCAATGCCAGCAACGCATGAACTCAACAAGTGAACATGTCAAAACAAAAACGTGTTTGCTAGAAAGCATAGACACATTTGTACTAGGGGGCAAAAGGGTCATTTAATTCGTATGAGAATGTACTTCCAAAAATGTCCCCTAGATCATTCATTAAACTATGGTCGGTCTAAAGGATGACGATCACATGATGTCATGATGTAATTAACATAGAAAATAGGGTAAATTACTTTTTGAGTCCATGTATTCTAGTAGTTTTAACCACTTGAGTTCAAAATCAAAAAGTTTAACGCCCTGATTTCCTAATCGCTCATTTTATAACGTTTTTAGTCAAATTTTGTTCATTTTATAACGTTTTGAGTCCAATTTTGTTAAAAAATGGACTCAAAAGGTTAAAAGTTGGACTCAAAAAGTTATTAAAAAAACGTCTAGAGACTCAGGGCGTTTAACATTTTGATTTTGGACTCAAATGGTTAAAATCACTAGAACACGAGAACTCAAAAAGTAATTTACTCTAGAAACTAAAGTTGAATTGTAAATTTGATAGCAAATTATACCAAATTTGTGTATCTATATATTAATGCATGTCGAAAACGTAAGATGAAGATATTTCCCACACAATGAATGCTCATGGAGGTCGTTACCCACACACAAATCATTTGAAGTTACGTGTGATCATTATCGAATACTAAATACTAATAAATAGGTAGCAAAAAATAAGGTTGAAATTTATTATTATTATTATTATTATTATTATTATTATTATTATTATTATTATTATTATTATTATTATTATTATTATTATTATTATCATTTATGTTTACCTTATCTTTTTTTTTTGAAAAGTATTTATGTTTACCTTATCCACGAGGGGAACTCTTCCATATGGAGTTGATTTATCAAAGTATTGAAAGTAAAGTTGACCCAACCGATGATCATTCGGCGTCTCACCATCGTCGGAAGAACATCCGTCCCACCTCGACACCTTCTCACTCTCACTCTCCTCGCTAAACGTATCACTCGACGAATCCCTTGTTTCAGAATCCGTCTCTTCCCTGTAATGCAATCATAATTCATTTAATCAAAATCTTTTTCTAACATGTTTTGAAATCAACATATACAAACTACTGTTGATTAACTGCAAGAACCATATAATACACTTATGCTGATATATATATATATATATATATTGTGTTTAATATGATAAATAAGATAGTTACAATTACATAAACGGTGTTTTAAATATGATATATAAGACGGTTATGGTCACCTAAAGTGACAAACTTTCTCTTTCATGCTAGTTGGATAATCTTGTGTACACTATTTAACCTAAGAGGCACACTTTCTCTTTCCTACTAGTTAAATTTGAATAATCAACTTCTATACATTTTCCACAAAGTACACTATTCTATTTTTATTACGGTTTTTAACATATTATTGGTTCTGAAATGACCGTACATGTAAAAAAAAATAAAAAATACCGTAGGTAGTTCAACGACGAATTGCTTGTAAAGATTTGAATCGCGGAGAGGTAAGGAACATAATACTGAATAATAGTTTCATCGTCGGCCTTAATCGGAACTCCAGCTCCATAAGCACTCCATTCATCGAAACAACTCCATAGATCTCCCAAAGTAAAGAATTCAACATCCTCTCTATCCCATGGATGCCATAGTCTATTAAGATTCATAATCTCACTCTAAAAACAAATCAAACATAAGTAACAAACGAAATGTCAGTAGTTTTCATTAGATCGATTTAAATCAATACATACAAACCTTTGAAAGAAACTTAGAAGCAACAACAGGGGTTGTAGAATCCAGAAAACATTGAAGGTTTGATGATCTCATTGATCTCATTTCTAGAGAGAGAAAGTAAGTATAGATTGGATATGTTTAGAGGTCTTTGTTTCTCTCTCCTGCTCTGTGAAAACAGAGGATACCCCCAAAAAGGACAGATGTAGATAAAGCTCTCATAAACAACAAAGGGATGCAATCATTATGAACACAAAGGGATGTTTTCCAATTCACAGAGAGAGAAAAAGATATATATATATATAGAGAGAGTGTGTGTGTGTATGTGTGTGTTTGCTTTATATCTAGACTTGAAGAAAATGGTAAGACTTGTTATTTATAATAAGAATATATTTTAATTTAATTAGCTTTAATTGACCAAAACAATAGAATCTTGACCATAAAAGAAAATCTTGTCGCCGGAGAATGCGGATTCCGGCGAATTTCCCTGCAAGAAATGTAAACGGTGATCTAGATTTAACCCAAACTTTCACTCCAAGATAACACGATAGAATAACGAGTATTGAAAGCTAATCAAAACCACAAAATTCAACAGAGAAAAAGACAGCAGAATCCCTGAATTGGGGAGGAAAAGGATCCGATAACGGTTCGAGTCGAGCGGAAACAGAGGAGGATGAACAGGGGAAGTTGCAGAGTGAAATGAGGGAGACGAGGGTGTATTATTGTTATTGTTGGAGAGTAAAGTAGATGTGATGAGAATCACGTCTTATTTGTCAAGAGTTGTGCTGGTGCCAAGACTATGTTTGTTATGGGAAGTAGAAGTCAACAAAATGCATTATTTTTTATGTCGAGATCAAATGGTCTTGTTGTATGTGTTTAATTTTAATAAATCATTGTTCCTGGAATTAGTATTTTAAGCTAGTGAAATTTGATGGGCTATGTCTCTATGCTTTAATTAATGTTTTTGATTTAAAATAGTTGGAAAAAGACATGTGTTTAAGCGTAATTCTAAATCATACTGCTCAAATTTATTTGTTTTAACCTTTTTTTTATACTGCTCAAATTTATTTTACTATTTGTTTTAACCTTTTCTTTGTTTTTAACGACTGCCTGATCTTTTGCTTACCCTTTTTAAAACCTTTGTTTATACCGCCATAAGGCTTATGTGCGTGGGTCCGGTCAACCTTACGTGGAGCTGACGTGGAGGGGGACCTCGACTGGGAATACCCCCCCCCCACCCCCACACCCCGGTCCTCTTCATTTTCTCTTTGTCTTTTTCTTGATTCTCTTTATCTCTCTCTCTTCATTTTCTCTCTCTCCCTCTTGGTATAATTTGATGGATGGATGGTGAAACCATTTCCTATGGATGAAGAGGAAAGGAAAGAAATGTGGTGATGTAGAGGTGGGGCTATAAAAATTGGTGTAAAGGTAGGGCTATAAAAAACCGAATTAACCGATTAATAACAAAATTAACTAACAAAATCAATCCAAATAAATCGGATCAAATAAAAAGTCGGTGGATCGGTTAATGGTTTATCTAAAAATAGAAAATAGTGAGTCAGTTTTATTATCAATGTTTTCGTACCCGTTATACGAGTCGAACCAACATGTAGTAAACTCTTTGTTGAATTTTGGAATTTTCACCATTTTTTTAGTATTGATGTTTTTAGTTGAAAATTTGTTTGAATTTATGGGATATGTCATATCGTTTCGGTTGAAATTTGTTTGAGTTCATGGATTATATCATATTGTTTTTTTACTTATACGACAATAATCAGTACTAATATTACAAATTAGGTTAGGAGTTAACTATAAAGTTCAAAATTCCAACAAAATGTGAGAAGTCTATTTAGGCACTGTGTTTTAACTTTTAAGTATGATGTTTTAAATTCTTTTGCATGATATAATATATAGAAAAATACCAAATGTAACAATTTACAACACGATAAAAATGCGTTCTAAACATCGAAAATTAAAACACCATGCCATGAAAGTTAATTAGTATGTTTTAAATTCCATGCGTGTAACACATCTTATTGTGTTTTAAATTGTTGTTTTTAGGGTTATCCTATATAATATCTTGCCACAAGAATCTAAAACATCATGCCTAAAACTTAAAACATAATGCCTACATACACTTCTCACACTTTTTAGGAGTTTTGGACTTTGTAGCCGAAGCCTACACCAAAATTAGGTCATATGTATTTTTTAGTGCCATGTAATAACTTTCATATATATATATATATAGGGAGGGGCTCATGCGAGAACTCCATTTATTGTGAGAACCGCGAGAACCAATGTGAACACAACCTAAAATAGCTAAAAAAACCTAACCCCCCCCTCCCAAAAAAAAAAAAAACCTAAACCCCCCACCCCCACCCCCCAAAAACCTAAACCCCCCCCCACCCAAGCTAAAATGCTAAAAACTAAACCCCAAAAAAACCTAAAAAAATCTAAAAAACAAAAAAAAAATCTAAATTTTTTTTTTTGAATTTTTTTAATATTTTTTATGTTAAAATCGCTACTTTTAGAAGCAAAAAAAAAAAAATTAAAAAACAAAAAAAAATATTAAAATTTTTTTTTTTGCTTCGAAAAGTAGCGATTTTTTTATAAAAAATATTAAAAAATTCAAAAAATTTTTTTTTTGTGGAGTTAATTACATAGTTAGTCCCTGTGGTTTGCACAAAATAACAAACTTAGGTACTAATAGTTTAAAATCACCTTCTAGGGTATTAACTTTTCATTTTGTAACGTTTGGAGGTATTAACTTCTAAGGTAATAACATAGGTAGTCCCTGTGGTTTGCACAAAATAACATACTTAGGTACTAACAAAATGTGATTTTAAGCCTACAAATAAGCTTAATACCCTCAAACGTTACAAAATGAAAAGTTAATACCCTAGAATGTTATCAGAAACTATTAGTACCTAAGCTTGTTATTTTGTGCAAACCACAGGGACTAACTATGTAATTAACTCTTTTTTTGTGTGATTTTTAGCTATTTTTAGGCATTTTTGGTTGTGTTCACATTGGTTCTCGCGATTCTCGCAATAAGAGGTGGTTCTCGCATGATCTTCTCCCTATATATATATATATATATATGGTTGAGTTCATTTCAGAACTCTAAATAACTACAGAACTTTCAGAACTCCTAATAAACAATCATTTTATATATAAGTTTTTGTATTTAAAATCTTTTTATCATCAATTATATGTATATCTTTGATTACATACATGTTAAAAGTAGTTTACATATGTTTAATTGTCAACATTATATATATGTGTCATAACTAATTACATATAAAAAATGATAAAATTACTCGTAACATGTATGTAATCGTAAAAATACACATAATAAATGATAAAATTATCCTAAACATAAAAATATATAAATAAAAAGATTGTTTATTAGGAGTTCTGCGAGTTCTGTAAATATTTATGGTTCTGAAATGAACCTGGCCCTATATATATATATATATATAGGTAAAGAGTATGGTACAAATATGGTTATCCTACATTATGTACGCTATATTGTGAGCCGTACACGTGTCCTGATTCAGTTGGGTTTAAGAAGGTAAATCAGACAATTAACCTAACCATCAGAGGGCAAATTCGTCTCTTCATTCATTCAGCGAGAAGTTCGTTACACTAATATCCCGGTAATTATTATTCAAATCAGTTTCAAATTTTCCATAATTCACAATCTGCAGTTTTCGTTCGTACGTGATAGGGTTTCATTCAATTTGTCTATTTTCGATGGATCCACAGAGTAGCACTGGACGAACAGAAGATGATTTTGAAGAAAATCGACCGATCGGTGATCATGCTCAATTATCTGCTTATCAGAGAGTTTCGATTGAGGATGTTTTAAATCCGTGACCTGCAAATCCAATTCCAATTCCAGGTTCAAGTTCAAGTGCTGCAAACGAGATTTCTATTGGTAATTATGTTAATTCAGATATCTAAATTGTTCGTATAATTGTTTTTTGTTTAATCGTAGCATTGTTGTAGCTGTTTTTGTAGTTTGAATGTTTGATTACACTTTTGTATTTTTTTGAGAACAACATGTTTAACTTCGCATGTTATTACTCTTTACAATTCGCATTTGGTTTGTTTTTTTTGTAATTTCGCATTTGATTATGTAATAAATCGCACATGTAATTCAATTAATCAATATCATCATTTCGCATGTATTGATCAGATGATTCGCATGTGGTTTATATGACTTTTTATGTTTTTTATTTTGATTCATGTAGATGAAAGGGTTTACACTCCGGAGGTTCAGGCATCAGCTACACCTGTTGTTGGAATGCAATTTATCTCCATTGAACAAGCATATGCGTTTTATCAATCATATGCTAAGTTAGCTGGTTTTTCTATTCGGAAAGGTGGCGAAGTATACAGCGGTGGTATAATCAAAACTAAGTATTTTGTTTGTTCTAAAGAGGGACATAAGCCTGTGTGTATTGATGATAATTCCAAGTCAAAAAAGCAATTCAAAACAAGGAACAGAGGGACTATTAGGACCGGATGCAAAGCTCAACTTATGATTTGCACTGTGGACGGTAGATTATATACAGTCAAGAGATTTGTTGATGGTCATAACCATAAGTTTGTTTGTCAAAATGACATTCACATGCTCCCAGCTTACAGACAATTGTCAGATGTCCAGGAGGAGATGGTATGGGAACTAGGCACTTTAAACCTTGGTCCTGTCAAAGCTTTCCATATAATGAGGAAACGTTATGGTGGTTTCGAGAACGTTGGTGCCACGGTTGATGATTGCAAAAAATTTAGGAAGCGAATAAACAGCTATATAGGAGAGTATGACGCTGACATGGTTATAAATAGGATGACTGACAAAAAAGAATATTTAGCTGATTATTCGTTTGAATACTCTGTTGATGATGGCAAACGTTTAACTGGGTTGTTCTGGGCTGATGGTTTATGCAAGCTTAACTATATGGAATTTGGCGATGTGATATCGTTCGATGCAACCTTCAAGACAAACAGGTAACTGTTTCAAAGACAAACATGTTTTGTTACTGATTTTTCGCATGTTTTGTCTGCTAATGAGGGTTCAATATCGCAAGTGTAGACAACAGAGTGGTGTTGAATATATCGCATGCCTTTTCCCCCTGGTTTCGCATTTGATTTTTATTAATTCGCATATAATAAATGTGATTTCGCATTTGTTGTTCAGGTACAAGATGGTGTTTGTTCCGTTCACAGGCATTGACAACCACTGTCGGAATGTAACACTCTCAGCTGGGTTGTTGGCATCAGAGAGTATTGAATCATATAAATGGCTTCTAAATTCATTTTTAAAGTCATTTGGTCGGCAGCCTAATGTTGTAGTGACGGATCAAGACCCTGCTATGAAACAGGCTATTGAGGAGGTTTTCCCTATTAGCAGACACAGATTGTGTATGTGGCACATAATGAAAAAAGTGGCAGATAAGGTAGAGCATGCAACATTTTTGTGTTTTTGTTGGTGTTATTTTTTATTATTATAGTTTTTTGTAATAGACTGATATAAAATGCATTTATTGTTAAAGGTTGGGCACGAGTTGTGCAATAATGATGAGTTTAAAAGGAGGATGTGCGACATTGTTTGGACCGATTCGATTGAGCCCGAAGAATTCGAGAGACAGTGGAAGTTGGTGATGATTGAGTTTGGTCTTACTGAAAACAAATGGATTGATGATATGTTTGGGATGAGATCCATGTGGATTCCGGCTTTTTACCGGCATGAGCCAATGTCAGGTCTTATGAGAACAACTTCAAGATCAGAGAGTGAGAACCATTTTTTTGTCAGGTTGCTAATTCACAACTCACACTCGTAGAGTTTATGAATCATTTTGATGGGGCAATGGATGTTCAAAGGTTCAATCATAGAAAAAATGATCATATTTCAAGATATACTGAGCCAGCTGATTGGAGTCGAACTACATTGGAAAAAGATGCTGCTAAGATCTACACCAGGTCTATATTTTTTGATCAGCAATCAGAGATTCATGGAACAATTTCCGAATGTTTGCCGATGGACACCAAAGTTGAAGGTCCACGTATCAGAATATTGTTGAAGGACTTTAAAGCACATGGTGATGGTTTATTGGAGGTATTTTTCATGTTTTTTTTAGATATGCGAATTTTTTACATTACATATGCGATTTTAGTTTATTTACTTTACATTAACTTTTTAGAAATGCGAAATTGTTATGTTCCACATGCGATATTAATTTTACTTACTTACATGATTATTTAAACATGCGAAATTGTTATCTTTATACATGCGATTTTAAATCTTATTATTATTATTATTTTTTTTGGTTATTTTTGCTAGGTGTGGTTCAAGAATCTTGAAAATGATGTAACTGCACAGTGTAGCTGTTTGCGTTTTGAGCAGTATGGGCTGCTATGTAAACACATCTATTTATTTTTCAAGATGTTTGGTGTTAAAGAAATTCCAAACAAATATGTTACGAAGAGATGGACGAAGGATGTGGTGCCCAATGAGTTAAATGTGAAGTATAATCTAAATATTGGTGGTAAGGATGTGCAACACAAGGCTAAACGGATTGCTCGTGAAATCATTCATACAGGGGAGTATTTGGTTAGTAATTTGATTTCCGACCTTGATCAACTTGTTTTAGTGAGGGATCAAATGATGCAGCTTAAAGAGAGAGTTGATCAGAGTCGCATAACCAAGCAACTTGATCCAAAATTTGACCGATTTTCAAAGTTGATTGGTTATCAACAACCAGTAACTAATGCTCCCCCTACTGTTCGTGTGCCGGCTGGTATAAGAAACAAAGGCCGCGGCTCGCATAGAAGGATTAAATCTAAGAAGGAACAAATGATCAGCCGCAAAGGGAAAAGGTCAAGGACATGTAGTGTATGCAATGTAAAAGGTCATGACATTCGGACTTGCGAGGAGCTGAAAGCCAAACAACAAGGTAAACAGCAAAAAAAGAAGAAGAAGGGTGTCCAGATTGAAGATGGTTTGAGAGACAAAGACAATGAGGGTGAAGACGACGAAGAGGAAGATGACTTTGAAGATTACATTAGTGATGATGGATCCGAAGAAGATCAGTGGGAAGAGGTGTCTGGAGATGAAGATGACGAGGATGAGTAATGTTTTTTTAAATGTAAATGCGAATTTACACGGAACACATGCGATTTTATATTCATTTATGTATATCATTTTTCACATGCGATTTTAGTATTATAAACATGCGATTTTATATGCATCAGTTTATATTTATTTATATGATTTTTCACATGCGATTTCTCATTTAATACATGCGATTTTGAGTTATCTTGTTTTTTTTATGTTATTGTGGCAAAGATCCCTAATTCATTCATGCGATTTTAAATTATATTAAAGCATAAGATTTGTTCAAAACATATATCCAAAATAATAGTTATTGTCTAACACAGCCACAACCACAAAAGGATTAAAAATATAAATTAGTTACTTGAAGAAATGATTTTGTCACGTTCAGAAGAGCTGAACTTCATCTTCTCCTTCACAGTGTTCAGAGCATCTGTTAGGAAAGAGAAGGCCAAGTCATCAGATCGAGATTGCTCCTTTAGGTGATCCAAAGCTCTGTCTCTGAATGTTGATGGTGGTTCTTGAAGTAGCTTTTCCCATACTTCTTGATTGTTCTTGATTTGTTCAAGGATTTTGCCCTGCACATCAAGAATCAGATGAGAAGAGGTGACATCAGTGCTTGAAAATAGCTCTTTGATTGCAATGGTTTTGATTTTTTCTATGTCTTCAGATGCCATTTTTGTTGTCTGTGTTTTATTTGGTCTTCTATGTCTTAATATGGAAGGTAGTTATCAAGGTTTTTTATATTAATATAGTAAATTTATTATATAGGTAGGGTGGTAAGTTCAGTAGTATTCATTGTAAAATTCATCATTACATGTCAAATTATAGTCACATCGTTAATAAATTAAGTTTTTGTATATAAAATAATATCATTTTTAGTTTTTTAGATTAGTAGTTTTTTTTTTTTTTTGTATTTTTATTACAAAGTATTTTTTTTAAGTTTTTTTTTTTGCACTCTTCTTGATTCGAAATCGCACTTGATTCGAAAGTAATTCGCAAACTGTAAGAAACAAACATTTAAATATCTTTTTCTATGATATCGCATGTGTAATTTATCTGAAATCGCAAACTATGAAGAGATTTTGTAAGGGTTTGAAAACGCATGTGCATTATCCTGAAATTCGCAAACTATATGAAATCTCAAAGAATTCTTAACTTTTTTACTGATATCGCACATGCATCCCATGAATTCGCACACTATATGAAATGTCAAAGAATTCTTTTTTATACCGAATTTGCATTTGTATTGTCG
Source organism: Helianthus tuberosus (assembly GCA_030545235.1). Lineage (NCBI taxonomy): Eukaryota > Viridiplantae > Streptophyta > Magnoliopsida > Asterales > Asteraceae > Helianthus > Helianthus tuberosus. The sequence goes on along the minus strand of JARYGA010061141.1, from coordinate 75,780 downwards.
ACGTTTTCGCACATGATTTGACAAACTGTATCATATTCTTCTATAGTCAGTGCATACAGAATTTCTAAATTCATCAGAAGTTCATTTTCTCAGAAGAATTTGGTGAATAGGAATCGATCGTTTTGGTGAATAAGAATCGATCGATTTTTTTGTTAATTGTTATAATTTCGTTTTTGGTTTTGATTTAGGATCTTTCGTTATGATTTTTGAGGTTTTGTTTGCCGTTATCAGGTGTTTTGATCTTAAATTTGACGTTTTTAACCTTGGCGGTTTCTTTTTATGAATCCTATGTTGATAAATTTAATAGAAAAACGCGCTGTTTAAGGAAGATGATCCGACGGTTGTAGACGACGCGTACATAATGTACGATTAGAGTATTTGTATGATAACCGGCCTCTATATATATATATATATATATATATATATATATATATATATATGATAAGGATCCGTTAGGAACCACCCTTTATTGCGAGAACCAATGTGAACACATGGCAAAATTGTAATTAAGTGACATCTAATAAAAAAACACACGCTCTGTTATTTTTAGACCATGTTCACGATCGTCTCTTACAATCTAGGGTTTCATTCGAGAGATTGTATACACTGACGACGGTGATCTACGACGGCGATCTACGACGACGACTTATCTCTCCAATTTCATGGTGGCGACATCCACATTCTACGGCGGATTCATTGGGGATACTGATTACGGCGTTGGGGATACTGATTACGGCTACATATGGCTTCGCCTGACTCATCTCATGTTGCAGTTGACCCTAATGCATCTGATGATCCTCATCCAACAACTTCTGGATATCATCGACATACATCAGATGCTGATTTTGGCGGTCCATCTGATGTCGATCCCATTTCTGCCGTCAATCCAGTTGAAAGTCGCAAGCTTGTGTCTACAACAGTTGAAAGTCGTCACACCCTTCATGGATTTGAAATACAAACTCTTGATTCCATGTCTACATCAGGCAATGTTGTGTTATCAACTGGGAGTGCTAATACATCTGAACACTCGGTATCATTTGACACTAATTCGACTGGTACAACACCTTCAAACACAGAACATCAGCAATTACAGTTCATTCGGTTTGAGACTAAAGGTATTCTATGTCAATTTTTATGTAAATTGTGATTCGTTCAATAATATAGTTGTTTGCATCATGTTCACAATTATTTTATGTTGTAAATAATGATTACTCAATATTATATGCACATGTGCATTGTGTTAACTGCATCATATTACAAATTATGTTACATTGCAAATTTATGCACATGTGCATTATGATTAAAAAATAACTTATGACAACATACATTAACTGACAATGCACATATTCATATTAATTACAATTCTACTATTCATCCGTGCATCATGTTGACCATTTTTTTCATTTATTAATTATTTTTCACACGAACAATTACGACTGCCATACATGCTACACCTAACGGCACCCCGTATTGGATACCTGAAGTTGATGTTGAATATCTTCCTGTTATAAATAGTACATTTACCCATTGGGAAGATATTGTCACGATATACAATACGTATGTTACAAAATCCGGATTTTCTACTCATATCGGCACATCGAAAACAAAAAATATCATGACAATCCTACTATGAACATCCGCACTCACAGATATATATTATGTTCAAGAGAAGGAAAACTACGGATCACAGAATCTGACCCCAATGCTCCATCCAAGAATGCTCCAACCATGTATGATAAATCCAAGAAACAACACCGACGAAGCCGATACACAGTTTCCGGTGCCGTGCGCGTATCAAAGTAAGTTATGATCGTGCCACCAAACAATACAAAATATACGATTTCATCGCCGCGCACAACCATTGCATGATTAGTAGCGATAACGCCAAAATGTTAAAACAAAATAGGAAACTCGGATTTGAAGAACAACAGTTCATCCACAAAGTTAGCCTTAACAAAATCGGCCCAAATGTTGCATATAACATCCAAGTATCACTTAAAGGCGGGTCTCATAATGTTCGTGGCACGATAGAAGAATTCAAAAATTACTCTAGAGATATATGTTTATTCATTGGTGAATGCGATGCAGACATTATCTTACACACCATGAGATCCCGAGTTACCAATCTTAAAGACTTCTATTTTGATTGCGTCATAGTTGATAATGAGTTGCGATCGTTCTTTTGGGCTGATTTCGTATCATTGCGAAATTACGAGGCTTTTGGTGATGTATGTGCATTTGACGGTACGTATGACACCAACAAGTAAGATACTATACTTTCCAGCATGTGAAATTATTAATAATTTTTTAACATCATATGTTTTATTTACATGTACAAAATGATTTTTGTGCCATTCACCGGAGTTGATCATCATAATAAATGTGTTATCTTTGGCACTGGCATGTTATATGATGAGACTATAGAGTTATATACATGGTTACTAAACACCTTTCTGGCTGCACACAAGAAGCAACCAATATTTGTTCTCACTGACCAAGATTGTAACAACACTCACCAAAACTATTATTTCTTATTATATTTTGTTCAATAGGAAACCCTAATTAAGACCCCCAAGTGATCCTACATAAACCCTAAAATTTTCAGAACAATCAGAATCAGGATCAGGGCCCCTAAAACTCAGGGGGGGGGGGTAAACCCTAGTTAGTATTATCTCAACAGTTTTACGTGTATAACGAAATTTGACGAACGACCAACTCAGCAAGCCTACCTGGACACGGGGCTACCCTATGGTAGAGTGGCGTCCCTCGCGCCACGCGAGGGCGCCGTTTTCCAGGAATAAATAGGGGAGTTTGGCTGTTGCAATTCCGCGTTCGTTCGACGTTCAAACTCAAAGCATACACTGAGATATTGTAGAAACAGTCCTAAAACACATATAATCTCGAAGTTCTGCCGCGATAACAGGGTAATAACTCGATCGCTGCTACGATTCAATGTCCGATTGTCACACCCCGATATTTCCACGTTTGACCGGTGGGGGAGTATCGTGACGTAGTTGGCAACATTACAGTCAAACAACACAATATTTAAATGCACAGCGGAAGCAAATGAAAGATATATTTCAACCGAATAAAATATTGTAATATCAAGTATCACAACAGTCGAAAGTTTATCCACAGGTGGATCAAAATAAATGGAAACAGTAGTTCAACAGACTTTAGGCATCTTAAGCTTGCGAGACTCTTTTGATGCTAAGGAGAAATCCAGCCTATTACGAGTAGTACCTGCACTTAACCTTTTTGGGAAAATACGTCAGTTTACACTGGTAAATACAATTAACCGACTCATTTTTAAAATGGTTAAAAATTGATTTGGATGCACATGGCACAAACATTTTATAACTTGGGATAATTATTTAAATATATAATCTCGTAAAATAATTACATGTTCCTTATGCGTTCAGTAGCCCGGATCATGCCGGGTTAAAGATCAATAGACACACCACATTATTTATTTTGGCACTGACGGGTGTACGCCTACACCCCGCGCTTAGGTCGTGGCCATTTCGTAAAATGATGCCAAGGATATCCGGGACATGGTCATTAACCTCCCAAAGGCTTTAAGCGAACAAAACAATTTAAACGGGCCGATCAATATCAATTAACCACCATATGATGGAAGATTTAGTGCTCGACCAAGCGGTATTTTATATACCGTACCCCAAGCCCGTATAGGGAAAATAAGTTAAAAGTATTTACCTTTGCAAGTATAATTCACAATTAGCAAATGCGGGTAGCTTTTACCGGTTCTCCTATTCTGGAACAAAGGTTTATAATAACCTATTAGAATCCTAACGGTCTTTAGTTAAGCTTAAGCTTAGACCGATTAGTTTTTAGGAATGATACGGTTCGAACGCGTGATTAAGTGAAGACCGGAATAGAATGCGATTTAGACCCGACATGTTCGAAGACTTGTCTTATATGGGTAATCTAAACACATTCTGGATTTTGAGATAAAACCGATAAGGTTTGACCCGTTTCGGCTAGTTTATGCAAACTAGTTACATAAACCGAACCGAACGCGCAAGAGGCGTAACGGGTAACCATAAGAGCCATATACAGGTTTCCTAAGTTAGTATACCTCAAATATGTTGTGACATCAGTAAGATATCTTTTATTATGCCCAAAACGAGTTTAAACTCAAACTATGCCCCGTAGGGGTATTTTAGTCATTTATAAGGTTATAAAAGAGTTCAAGTATTAATTGGAGTTACAGGTCTGATATAATCAGCAAAAATACTTAATTTGATAAGTTATAACAGTAGGGTATTGCATATATGTGAAATTTATCAATCATAACCAAACTATGCACCATAGGGGCATTTTGGTAATTTCACATAAGCCGAAAAGCTCAAAACTGAAGTCTGAGTTAAAAAACTTTTGCTTACTGTTAAAATATTATAATTTACCTAAAATATCAGTAGGTATCAACCCTTGTATGTTTAAAATAGTCTTAGTACATACTATGCGTTAAAAACGCTTAAAAAGGCGATTAGGAGCCGTTTCCGGGTTCTATATAGAAAACTGATATTTTTATTATTCCATAAGGTTTCAAATAATGTATTTATCATATCAAATCAGTAGCAAAAGGTTTGGGGTCAAAAAGATGTGTAAAACTCATTTTATAGCCCAAAAGGGCAAAATCGACAATTACCGACTCAAGCTTATAACTCTAAGTTATGCTCAGCCTAAAATTAATTAAAAATCTTCAAAAATCCCAAAATAATATATTACATCAGTGGGTAAAAAGTTTGATATCAAAAAGTAGGTTTAAATAGGCTATATGCTAATTATGCCGTTTAATCGCTAAAAAGCTTTCTAATTACGCTAATGAGCATAACTCCCAATCTACACCTCAAACTGATGTCAGATTTTGGGTACAAGTTTATATATCAGTAACTAAGGTTTCTACTCTTTTACATTTTCAAAAATCAAGTTTTATGGTGAAAAGGCATAATGGTCAACATATGAGCAATTAACGGAATCATGCATATTAATTGGTTAACTAATGAACCAAGGTGTATAATCACAGAGGGTTATACTAGCATGTAACCTGGTCCAATTAAAGCTCTAAGGCATTTCTAAAACATGCTTAAACAGGTCAGAACAGAAAGTCAAAGCAAAAGTCAAATTATGCGACTTTCGGTTCTGAACCGGTTCTCTACTGAAAATTGTCGGGTTGAACATGTTTAGACATGTTCTTACATTAATTACTAAGTTATATTAATGATCAAACAGGTTGTATGGGATCTACATTGCTAATTATGTTTTAATTTGAAATTAAGCATCCTGTTGACTTTTTAATCACAAGTTTGACCCGACAAATGGCCTAGTTAGAGTGGGAATCAGAGGGAGCCCTTTTAAGGGTTTAATGCCCACATAATTACCAACTTATAACTACTTTCAATTCGACTAATCACTAGACCATCAATGATTAATCGCTAAGTCAATCGTTAATTACGACGGTTTGACTTTTAAGCTAAAACTAAGTAAAAACTCAACTAAGAAAGGTTAAACATACTTACTGAAGCCCTATGCACGATTAGTGATCACTTGAGTCTGCTTTGGAGTTCCAGAAATGATCAGAAATGCAGATGGAAGGTGTGGTTACAATGTTGCAACACAAGGCCCTTTTATAGTGCTTTAATCACCTTAGATCATTGACAACAAGTGCTACAACTGGTATTGGATCGTCCACAGGTGTCCCTAAGTAGTGAAAATATCTGTTTTGGGGTCTCCCATGTAGTGAAAATATCTGTTTTGGGTCGGTTATTGCGTGAAATCAGGCTTCTGTCTAAAGTTTCTGATACTGGGCAACGTAGGCGGCCCGCGTAAGCTATTGTTAAGGCTTACGCGGCCCGCTTGGACCTCGTGATCAAGTGTAAACTTTTTCAAGTTGTTGCATATTGTCCCTTGGCCTTTTGAAAGGTCAACCAAACTTATTTCTTGCATTTTGAACCCTCCCAATTTACCTATAAGGGCTTCAAGACTTATACCCACTTTGTTAAGTCCTTGGTCACTTTATGTTTACCCGAAAGGTCATAATTTTCAACGTTGACGCTTTAACCCCTCGCTTACGAATTTGATCATAACTTTCTCATACGATAACGAAACCTTATGAAATTTTTATCGTGTATTCTAGTGAGCATAATTAATCGTTACAAAGCTTCGGGTTTTGCTAAAAGGTCACTCAGAGGTAAAACTTAAACATGTTGACACATTTAACCCCTGTAGTTTGTAATCTCTCACATTCTTTCATATTTAGCTTCGTATGATCCATGATTTATTCGTTTGAAGGCATCAGCATCATGTAGGGTTATTGTAAAGTATATTTATTCACTGTTGACATTTTGAACCCTTGCATTTACATACTTTTCATGTTTGTCAACTTTAGTCCCTCTAGAACATTCTTACATATGTTCAGGCTTATGACACGTGTCAATACATTGTAGGACGTGAATTTTCGAGGTGTTACACCGATCGATTGAAACTATCCAATGGATGTTTAAGCGCTGCCCACATTAGGGTTATGCTTTATCATTCGTCGTGAATTCGATGGATGTTTAAGTATCGCACTTTGTCATTCGTTGTGAGGGTTTAATCTCGTGAGTTATCGTAAATGTTGTATTAATTACTGACCTAGTTCGTGTGCATGTTATTAATTTAGGTAACAAGGTTAATCTGTAGACTAGACTCTGCCCATGTTAAATCTGCAATGTGAGTCATTCTCTTTTTATCAAATTGTTTCCAAAACCCTATTTGTTTTCAAAGTTATAATTACAGGGATTAAGTCTTTGTAATCTCCATATTACAACCGGTATGTGGGGTTTTGTATACATTACTTGATAATCGTCACCATTGGACAACGGGTTAGCCAATGGATGATATGACCATAGTCACAAAAACGAGTCGAGTGACAAATATCGTTGGGTAATTGGTTGATATATAAACATTGTAATCGCTCTTAATACTGTAAATTATAACAACGTGACGTTTTAGTAAAAAGAATGATTCACCAATATTTCCCTGCTGACAAAACCTTTTCAAACATGTTTCAGGTGATCTGTTGTGATCCAGGAAAAGTGCCGCGAAGCACTACAAGCTTAAGGAAGTGGCTCAATATAAATAAAGAAACATGTTTTATAAAATAAAGATTTCCCAGTGAAATCATCTGATTGTAAATTACCGGGGTTTTATCCCGAATTATGAAATAAAATAATCAGGCATTTTTAGTTTTTAAAAGATCCTGCTAAAATCTTCCGCTGTTAAACTCAATTAAATAAATACCACGGGATTTTCTGTCCCGCGGCTCCTGAATCGGGTCAAACCGAGTCGGGGTGTAACACCCCGTGTTTCCACAAGTCAAAGTCAAGGTCAAAGTCAACGACCGATAATACGAATTTGATTTATAGAAGTTTCTTTATTTTGATTGTATTATGTGGAGTAAGTGTTGTTAATGACAATAACCGACGTATGTTAATCGATATCTAACCGACTTACGACTGTGAACCATAGGAAGTAACAATGCGATAAAGTTAACTAATCGATAATCAAGCTATGCTACTCGACATCAAATCATGATAAGAACCGCAACTTGACTTAATTTAGTTATTATACGTGTGTGTGTGCCTTATGTGTTACTTGTGCGTGTTTATATATATATATATTGTGGAAATCAATCGAACTCAATCGAAACTCGAAACACAACCGAACTCGAATCCGAATCGAAATCGACCTTTAATGATTAGTAGTTAGGACTGAGAGTAATTTGACTAGGAAACCCTATCGTGACGAGCCAATCGCAATCGAAATCAAGACACCAAAAATCGTCGCGTCGAACAATCGAGCCAAGTGCCATCCGGCCGGATAGCCATCCGACCGGATAGCCCCTATGTCACAGGTCAGGTGTCATCCGACCAGGATGTCATCCGACCGGATCGTCATCCGGGCGGAGAACCATCCGATCGGACAACCCTTTCCTCTTTTGGAACCCTATAAATACCCCTGTCATTGTGATTCCTTCTACTTTTGGAAACCCATTGTCCGAACAGCTCGTGCTCCCCACCTTTTCTTCGATTTCTCTCAATCCAGGTGAGATCTCGTCCTAAATCTTGTACTTTCGTGATCTACACGCACTCCTACACCTTTCTACCTTTTAAATCTTAACTTTCAACCGTGAAATCACTAGGTTTCGGGTGTTCTAGGATGATGTCATCATGTGTTCTTCAAGAACTTCATGTTTTGGTCTTAATCCACCAAGAACAACTGAGATCTGACCGATTTCCACCCGATTACACAAAGACCTTGTAACGATCTCGACACAAGAGTGGTGAAAAAGGATTGAAAGATGGTTTCTAACTTTCTTTCAACTCTTTTGCACCCAAAGTACTCAAAACCGATAGGATCCGACCCTGGTCTAGACTTCTACTCAATCGTAGTGTTGTACTAGCCCAAGATCTGGATTCTACCCACGAGACTACCGATCGAGTGACACCTTTCCTGTGAACTCGCTTTCACTAAGTATTCTCACCACTAAGTTGCCATCCGACCGGACCACTGTCCGATCGGATGACCATCCGAACGGATTGTCATCCGCACGACTCACCATCCGATCGAACGACTTGATGGGTAGAGATACTTCAATGTTTTCGAAATGCTACAACGAAAACTTCAAAAGTCAAGCCATCATACACAAACACATTCTTCTCATCGGAAGAAACAATCCATTCGAATCGTCATCCGACCGGACACGCTGTCCGACCGGATGACCATCCGAACGGATTGTTATCCGCACGGATTGCTGTCCGATCTCATTACCATCCTATCGAACCACCATCCGACCCTCTACACTTTGCACCATTTGACGTGTAAAATGTCACTTATCGTTATACCATCGAATCTATTCAGGCTAATCTTACTCGCTAAGCGCTCCCTTCAATCCACTAACCGTTGTTATGTTTACACATGGAATGCTGTCTACCTGCCTTAGTAACGATAGTACTATAGTTTGGACTCAGCACCCGTTCCCACGGGGGTTGTTAAGGACAATTACTGGCATGGATTACGGTGGTAATCATGTATTTCGAACTGCCTCGGGCAGTCAACCCGCAGTCATTGGTATCGATGTATCTATGTCGATAACTAACGTGCTTCATTTCTCTATGTGTACGTGCTGGTTATGCGTAAACGAATTCGAACTCTATATGCTATTACCAAACTTGTATGCTCACCTTTACATTTTATGTATTGACTTTATTTTAACGTATGTGACAGGTGCTTAGGACGCACACTTGGTAGGAACTTGAAGCTAGAATAAAGCTTTAGAGCCCAACAAATAGTTGTCTGTAGTGGTCAAACTAAGGGTCTCTAGAAGCAGATAAACAATTGCTGACTATTTTAAATCTGAGTTGTCGGAACAGAATATTTGCCTAGATTTTTGTCTGTAATAATTGTTTACTGTTTAAGGTACGGTATGGGACGTATTATTTAAATTGAATGGTATTGGTAATTGTTATGGAAACTTCTGGACAATCTGTTTCGCTCAGTGCCATGCCCCGATGTTTCCGCCATCGGTTGGGGTGTGACACGGGGGCCGTGACAGGAAAAGTTGGTATCAGAGCCACTGAGTTAAGCTAATTAAGTATTTGAGAAGTACTTAATTTTCCTAATTACCATTTTGTGATTATGTGTTTTATTAACTGACTACTTGTTAATCACAGTATAGGTAAGCAAAAGCTTTCGAACATCTATCTTAAATTAGATAGCTCACCAAAAGAGAAGGGAAGTTCATCCCAATCAAAATCCTCGAGATACTCAGTAGATACTGAGGAGGGAATATTTGTTCGTAAAGGCCATTATGAGAAACCACTTTCTCCTAATAAAAGAAGTTTGATTATTAGGAAAAGTCAGGAGAAAATAAAGAAATCCCAATCAAAAGAAATGAGAATTAATCAGGAAATCCATAAACTAGGCAGTAACCCACCATGGGAAGACCAGTTAGATGAAAAATGGGCAGATCTCTATATGCTAGCCACTGTAGCAATAAATGCAAATCTTTAAAATACCCTGACCCAGTATTAGCACCCTTATCACCTACAATCCAGAAACTTTACCTAGTAAATAAATAATTTTACAATAAACCCTAGTATGTTTAATTGTCAGTTATTCTTTGTATTAAATTAGTCATACGGTATGCAATAATAATTGAATGTTTATTTGTGAAATTTTATTATAAAAATTTTAACTTAGCATTTTGTGTACATTTTGCATATATATTAAACAGCATGAATGAGTTATCTGAAGCCCTTCAGAATCTCAATCTTTATCTGGTGAAAATAGAAGTTTCCAGAGACTTTACTGGTTACATACCAGATATAGAAGAACCTATGGAATTCAACGCTCCACCTCCAGAAAAACCAAAGCCCAAGAAAAGAAGAAGATTTGTAGGTTGGAGACGTGTACGCAGGAGGAAACCAACAACTAGGAAGATTCCCAAAATAGAGAATCCCATAGATAAAGGAAAAGGAATTGCAATCGGGGGAGATTCTAGGCAAGTAGAAATGGAAATTGGGGAAAGTTCTAAGCAAGTCGAGGAATTGCCATTACAGGAGGAATTGGATCGCATACTGGCAAGCTGCGATATTCTCAGGCCTATAAACAACAACCTTTATCCTTTTCCTGCTGAAACTCAACTTCCAATAAATTTGGAACCAGCCATTCCAGAACCTTTAATCCACACTCAACCTTTAGGCGAGATGGACGAATGGTGGACTAACGACTGGCAGTTTCAAAACCTTCTCAATAACCCTTATACGTTTTTCCCCCAGTTCGACCCAGAACCTATACCAAACCCACCAATGAGCAATGGAAATTTAGCTGAACTCTGCCATTTTGGCGAGGAGCTGATGGATGATGGGAATAGGATCCGGGAGATAGGAGGACAAATCTCCTAGAAGTACGACGAAGAGGGAACATCGCTTTTGAAATGCCAACGGATTAGGGATAATGTGGTTGTGAAGTTATGATTATATAATAATATAATAATCAAAATAAAACGTGTAAAATAAAAATAAAACTTTGTAACATAACAGTGTGTATAGATGCATAAAATGATATATAAAAATGGAAGTCAAGAAATTGACAATTTTTGGATATATATGTTGTGAATTTTGTGTGATTGTTTTCTGTATAATTGTTGTTTACTCTATACTAATAAAGTTATATATTAATTATCAGATGGAAAACGCTAATAATGAACTAGTTAACGAGGTTAACCAATCTGAGCAACCTCAGGAGGATCACTTTATGACTAAGCAAGATATAGAAAATATCGTTGCTCAAGGGATAGCCAATGCTATTCCAGCAATCCTTGCTGCTGCCCAGAAACCTGTTGAACCTCAACAAATTATTCCTAGCAAACGCACACAAGGCGACAATTTTAGTAATAGTGTAAACGGAGGCGGTAACCATACTAATAGCGACAATGATGGTAGGCAATCCCCGCTCCCTAAGAAAATAAAAGCTGCAACGCCTGGTTGCACTTACAAAGAATTTCTTGCTTGTAAACCAGCTGAATTTGCAGGCAATGAAGGAGCGACTGCGGCACTGCGTTGGTATTGGTAACTGTTATGGAAACTTCTGGACAATCTGTTTCGCTCAGTGCCATGCCCCGATGTTTCCGCCATCAGTTGGGGTGTGAAAGATTGGTATCAGAGCCGTAACTATAGGGAATTAGGCAAGACACGACCTAGTCCGGGTCGATGTCTTAGAAACCTAGTCTATAGTCAGGAACCAACATACCGATTTGAGTACATCCAGTAGGGATTATGTACGAGCTTATTTCCTCGCTATTCTCGCTTATGCTACATTATCACTACACTCTAACTAACAGCTATAAGTAGGCGATAAAGTCGAGATTAGGTGTGAAAACCACAAACTCCCGACTAAATTGCTTGAATTAATGTTGTTTTATCAACTTATCAATGATTTCTTTTTCCTTTTTCAATAACGAACGCTTGTTCAACGGGGGAATTATACCAAATCAGGAGTGAAATCCATATTTTGATGAATAATCTCCTCTATTTTACCAAAAACAAGGACGAAGTTGTTGAGCCAGGGGTGGAACCCTAACCTCGATGACTTGTTCTGCACGTTTTACAAAACTCCAACCAAGGTCTCGACGGACTCCAACGACCTGAAGTCACGACATGACTAACGGGATGTGTGCCAGACGCCCAAGAATCGAGGCAAGGACACAGTCCTGAAGGTCAAACGTAGACGACAAGTCCTTGTGAATAGTTGAATCGCTTGATTAGTCGAAGTCTACTAGCCGCAGACAATCTATCTCTCGATTTTTATGTATTTCGAATCTGAGCCCGCTACTGCTGACTCTGATAATTCGTCATTTTTATGTGTTTTATGTGCTTTTACCTGTTTATGTTCTTAATTTTGGAAGAATTAATCGATTTGTGCCTTCGCTTCGATCGACACACACAACTCGCACTGCTTTTCTACCCCAAAACATTGACAAATCGTTGAACTAACGGGCGACTTCATACTACGATATACGCTTATACTACGCCATTCTCGGACGATCGCAAACTTGAATAATAGGTTTTCATATCCTGAGGCAGTCAGAATGCCCCACGTGTCTCTATATGCCCCTATATGTCTCTTGTGACTACATGATTAGGTGCCTCTAGTGATTAAATGCGTATGTGTTTCCTTGCTTTTGTACTTTGCATGCTTAGGTGTTATGTGCTCTACGTGCCTATGGGTTTATGTGATTTTGTGCACTATGTGTCATGTGTTTACGTGAATATGCGTGTTCCTGAGCTTTAGTAAGTAGTAGACGTGTGAGGTGAGATTCGGATACAATGTGTTGAGTCTTGTGACGATGTCTATTGCAGACAATGTCATCTGGATCCCGTCACACATTTTCTCGTCAAGAAAAGAGGGCCAAACGCTTTGCTTCCATCATCGCTAAAAGTGTGGCAAAGGCCGTGAGTGATGTTTACAAGAATGCCAGCAAATCATCTGAGGAGTCGAGGACCGAAGCTCCTAAAGCTACCACCAAGTCCTTCAACTTCAAGCAATTCAAGTCCTGTGGGCCAAAGGAATTCACTGGCAAGGGAGGTCCTACTGCACTATTCCAATGGTTTGATTCCATTGAGGTTACTCTACGACAAAGTGGTTGCCCTGATGACCTCCGAACTCTGAATGCTACCGGCGTTTTCCAGTCCCGTGCACTAGACTGGTGGACGGCCGAGAGGAACAAGCGAGGGAACGATGCAGCCTATGGACTGTCGTGGGACGAGCTCAAGGAAGTCATGCTAGAGGAATTCTGCCCTCCTCACGAACGCCGAAAGCTAGAAGATGAATTTTGGCACATACATCAACATGAGGGTGACAACGCTGCTCTCACTGCTCGTTTCAAACAGCTCAGCATCATCTGTCCTGATCAAGTCAAGACTCCGGAGATCATAATCAAGAAGTACATCCGAGCTTTGCCCGACTGCATCGCAGATTTCGTACAAGCGGCTAAGACTAAGACGATCGAGGAGACTTACCTACTGGCCGCCGAAATCAACGACAAGAGGGTCAAGGCTGGTGTCTGGGATAAAACTCCGAAGCACCTGCATCAAGCTACAACCGCCACACCGACTGCTGAACCCACCACATCGAGCAACAAGAGAAAGAACAAAAGAAAGAACAACTCCAGCAACAAGAACTGTGCAATCACTGCTGCACCGATTCAAGCTGTACCAGCCCAACAACGTCAAGTAGCGGCGCCTGTGGCTAATGCACCGCCTGCAAAGCGTGCATACACTGGGCCACACCCGCTCTGCCCTACTTGTACCTACCACCATCCGACTACCATCGCTTGCCGATTTTGTGCTCATTGCAATGTATACGGCCATTTTACTGCCAACTGCCGTATTCGACAAGCTCCTGCTCATCAAGCTCTACTTACTGCCCCTCAGGGTCAACAAGCTCCCCCGGCACCCGCGGTCAAAGCCAGGGCCTGCTTCGCATGTGGCGACCCGAACCATTTCGCTAACATGTGCCCAAACAGGGTCGTGAAACAAGAGCCCCAGCAACAGCAGCCTCAGCAACAACAGCAGCAGTAGCAACAACAGGCCGCACGCGCCAGAACTTTCAACATCAACGTGCGCCAAGCCCATGCCGACAACAACGTGGTCAATGGTACGTTCCTGGTGAATGGTATTTATGCTTCATGTTTGTTTGATACTGGAGCCGATAATTGCTTTGTGTCACTCGAATTCGAGAAACTCCTTAGACGTAAACACTCCCAACTCTTTTCGACGTTCGATGTTGAAGTCGCTACCGGAAGAACTGTCGCCGTCAATTCTGTTCTTCGTGATTGTACTCTTAAGCTCAACAATCACCTCTTCCCAATCGACCTTATTCCGATGCTACTCGGAAGTTTCGACGTCATAGTAGTCATGGACTTTCTTCGAGAAAACCATACTGAAGTTGTCTGCTTCGACAAGATGATTCGATTCTCGCTCGCGAATGGTGACTTATTGTGTGTATACGGTTATAATACCTCGAAGGGTCTCAAACTTATGTCATGTGTGCAAGCTAGCAAGTATCTCCGCAAGGAATACGGGGTTTCTTGGCCAACATTGTAGTAGCGGAGAAGGAAAAGAAATAGAAGAAGGAAGTGAAAGACGTTCCTGTGGTTCGAGAATTTCCCAATGTTTTTCCAGAGCACCTACTGCCAAGTCGTGATATCGACTTTCGTATCGACCTCATTCCTGGAGCCAATCCTATTGCCAAAGCTCCCTACCGACTCGCACCGTCCGAAATGCGCGAACTCTCAACCCAACTCCAGGAATTACTTGAGAAATGCTTCATTCGCCCGAGCACCTCTCCTTGGGGCGCTCCAGTCCTTTTCGTCAAAAAGAAGGATGGGTCGTTCAGGATGTGCATTGACTACCGGGAATTGAATAAGTTAACTATCAAGAACCGCTATCCCCTACCTCGCATCGACGATTTGTTTGATCAACTACAAGGTGCTACGTGTTTCTCGAAGATCGACCTACGTTCAGGCTATCACCAACTGCGTATACAAGAGGAGGATATACCCAAAACCGCTTTTCGCACCCGTTACGGCCATTACGAATTCGTTGTCATGCCTTTTGGTTTAACCAACGCACCAGCGGTTTTCATGGATCTGATGAATCGTGTGTGTAAACCGTACCTCGACCGTTTTGTCATCGTATTCATCGACGATGTCTTGATCTATTTCAAATCGAAAGCCGAACACACGCAACATCTATGTTTGGTTCTTGAGCTACTCCAGGGGAACCAACTCTACGCCAAGTTCTCCAAGTGTGAATTCTGGCTGGAGGAAGTTCAGTTTCTGGGTCACATTGTTAATAGCCAAGGTATTCACGTCGATCCTGCGAAGATTGAAGCTGTCAAGGGTTGGATTACGCCTAAGAACCCGTCTGAAGTCCGCTCTTTTCTCGGACTACCGGGCTATTATCGACGATTTATCGAGGGGTTCTCAAAGATCGCTGTGCCACTTACCTCTCTCACGCATAAAGACAAGCCTTTTGTTTGGAAAACCGAACAAGAGACTGCCTTTCGAACCCTCAAGCACATGCTTTGCAACGCTCCTGTTCTCACATTGACCGTCGGAAACAATGAATTCATTGTCTATTGTGATGCTTCCAACCTTGGTCTTGGTTGTGTTCTCATGCAACGGGACAAGGTCATAGCTTACGCATCTCGTCAGCTCAAAGTCCACGAGAAGAACTATACAACCCATGATCTCGAGCTAGGCGCAGTTGTTTTTGCATTAAAGATTTGGCGACACTACCTGTATGGTACCAAGTGTACGATCTTCACCGATCATAGGAGCCTACAACATATCTTTAATCAGAAGGAACTTAATATGCGTCAACGTCGATGGGTAGAACTTCTCAACGATTACGACTATGAGATCCGTTATCACCCAGGCAAGGCAAATGTTGTTGCCGACGCACTTAGCAGACGGAGCTATCTGCTTAGCACTCGCAATGTTCAAGCCCAACACGATCTCGAAACCCTTATTCGTGAAGCCCAGCATGCGTGTTTTAATGAACGCACCCTGAAGAAAGAACGAATCTACCATGATGGAGCCCAGCTGGTGAGCAAGTCCAATGGGATATTCCACTTTCTGGACCGAATTTGGATCCCTAAGCGGATCGATTTGCGACAGATCCTGATGGACGAAGCCCATAAATCCCGGTACTATATTCATCCCGGTGCCGATAAAATGTACCAGGACCTTCGCTACAGGTACTGGTGGCCGGGTATGAAATGAGATATTGCTCTCTACGTCGGAAAATGCCTGACTTGTGCTAGAGTAAAGGCTGAACATCAAAGACCCTCTGGCTTACTCGAATACCCACCAATCCCCATGTGGAAGTGGGAGAGTATAGCTATGGACTTTATAACCAAGCTACCGCACACGTCATCAGGCCACGACAACATTTGGGTTGTGGTCGACCGTTTGACCAAATCAGCTCACTTTTTGCCAATACGGGAAGACTACAAGGTAGAACGATTAGCCCGAATCTACACCGACGAGATCATTTGTAATCACGGGACGCCTCGTGACATCATCTCTGATCATGATGCTCGGTTTACTTTGCGACTGTGGGAAATGTTTCAAACGGCACTCGGTACATCGCTTAATCTAAGTACCGCTTTCCACCTTCAAACCGACGGTCAGACTGAAAGAACGATTCGTACTCTTGAAGACATGCTCCGTTCGTGTGTCATAGACTTCGGTGGTAATTGGGATAAATATCTGCGAGGCTTTATACGGAAGAAGATGTCGATCGCCTATTGTGTGGCATGAGATCGGTCATTCGCAATTAACCGGTCCTGAGCTATTACAAGAAACGACAGACATAATTTTCCAAGTAAGAGACAACCTGGTGAAAGCTCGGAATTGACATAAAAGTTATGCCGATAAACGACGCAAGCCCCTTGAATTTGACGTTGGCGACTACGTACTCCTAAAGGTATCACCTTGGAAGGGTGTGGTCCAATTCGGCAAGAAAGGAAAGCTCGCGCCTCGATATGTGGGACCTTTTAAGATTCTGGAAAGGATCGGGAAAGTCGCCTACAGACTCGAACTATCGGAGGAGCTCAGTAACGTCCACCCGACTTTCCATGTGTCAAACCTCCGAAAGTGCCTAGCCAACCATGATTTACACGTTTCTCTCGACGATCTGCAAGTGAACGAAACATTACACTTCATGGAAAAGCCTGTCGAAATCATGGATCGCCAAACCAAGCAACTCAGACACTCTCGCATTCCTATCGTAAAAGTCCGATGGGAAGGCAAACGAGGCGCAGAATTCACTTGGGAACTCAAAAACGACATGAAGGCGAAGTACCCGCAGTTGTTTAAAGAGAAAGTCTAGAAAGAGAAAGTTCTCAAACGTGATTCACGGCATTGCACAGCTTCCAGCCAAATTTCGGGACGAAATTCCCTAAACAAGGGGAGGCTGTAACACCCCGTGTTTCCACAAGTCAAAGTCAAGGTCAAAGTCAACGACCGATAATACGAATTTGATTTATAGAAGTTTCTTTATTTTGATTGTATTATGTGGAGTAAGTGTTGTTAATGACAATAACCGACGTATGTTAATCGATATCTAACCGACTTACGACTGTGAACCATAGGAAGTAACAATGCGATAAAGTTAACTAATCGATAATCAAGCTATGCTACTCGAGATCAAATCGTGATAAGAACCGCAACTCGACTTAATTTAGTTATTATACGTGTGTGTGTGCCTTATGTGTTACTTGTGCGTGTTTATATATATATATGTTGTGGAAATCAATCGAACTCAATCGAAACTCGAAACGCAACCGAACTCGAATCCGAATCGAACTATAATGATTAGTAGTTAGGACTGAGAGTAATTTGACTAGGAAACCTTATCGTGACGAGCCACTCGTAATCGAAACCGAGACGCCAAAAATCGTCGCGTCGAACAATCAAGCCAAGTGCCATCCGACCGGATAGCCATCCGACCAGATAGCCATCCGATCGGATAGCCCCTATGTCACAGGTCAGGTGTCATCCGACCGGATCGTCATCTGGGTGGAGAACCATCCGATCGGACAACCCTTTCCTCTTTTGGAACCCTATAAATACCCCTGTCATTGCCATTCCTTCTACTTTTGGAAACCCACTGTCCGAACAGCTCATGCTCCCCACTTTTTCTTCGATTTCTCTCAATCCAGGTAAGATCTCGTCCTAAATCTTGTACTTTCGTGATCTACACGCACTCCTACATCTTTCTACCTTTTAAATCTTAACTTTCAACCGTGAAATCACTAGGTTTCGGGTGTTCTAGGATGATGTCATCATGTGTTCTTCAAGAACTTCATGTTTTGGCCTTAATCCACCAAGAACAACTGAGATCTGACCGATTTCCACCCGATTACACAAAGACCTTGTAAGGATCTCGACACAAGAGTGGTGAAAAAGGATTGAAAGATGGTTTCTAACTTTCTTTCAACTCTTTTGCACCCAAAGTACTCAAAACCGATAGGAACCGACCCTGGTCTAGACTTCTACTCAATTGTAGTGTTGTACTAGCCCAAGATCTGGATTCTACCCACGAGACTACCAATTTCGGGTTAACCAAGAACGACCGTCTCGAGCTGGTAACTGGCCGAACTAGGGTGATTCCTGGTCAGGTTGGACATCTGGGTCAAACTAGGGGTTCTGTTGGTTAACACGTTGTCAAAATGTCTCGACATAACGTCAAATCATCAAAACGACCAAGTGTAGGACGAACGAAACAACCGGGACGGATTGCTGTCCGGCCGGACTACTGTCCGATCGGATAGGTCATCCGAATGGATCACACTTGGGTCCCACCTATAAACAACCTCATCTAAAGTTTGAGTATTGAATGAATTGCAATCCGATCGGACGACCATCTGACTGGATTACTCTTCGGATCATGAGATACTAAGACTTTAAAGACTTAAACGATTTTCAACATGTTCATTAACAGGGTTGCCACCCGATCGGATGGACATCCGATCGAGTGATACCTCTGCTGTGAACTCGCTTTCACTAAGTAATCTCACCACTAAGTTGCCATCCGACCGGACCACTGTCCGATCGGATGACCATCCGAACGGATTGTCATCCGCACGACTCACCATCCGATCGATCGACTTCATGGGTAGAGATACTTCAATGTTTTCGAAATGCTACAACGAAAACTTCAAAAGTCAACCCATCATACACAAACATATTCTTCTCATAGGAAGAAACAATCCACTCGAATCGTCATCCGACCGGACACGCTGTCCGACCGGATGACCATCCGAACAGATTGTTATCCGCACGGATTGCTGTCCGATCGGATTACCATCCGATCGAACCACCATCCGACCCGTCTACACTTTGCACCATTTGACGTGTAAAATGCCACTTATCGTTATACCATCGAATCTATTCAGGCTAATCTTACTCGCTAAGCGCTCCCTTCAATCCACTAACCGCGGTGAGTATACTCGATCCCTTTTTGCTTTATGCACTTTTGGGTGTTACATACGTTACGAATATTCAAACTACAACAATCACACTACTCAATACTATTTGAATGCTAACCGTTAATGCATGTTATACGTGGCTTATGAATGCTTGTTGTTATGTTTACACATGGAATGCTGTCTACCTGCCTTAGCAACGATAGTACTATAGTTTGGACTCAGCACCCGTTCCCACGGGGGTTGTTAAGGACAATTACTTGCATGGATTACGGTGGTAATCATGTATCGCGAACTACCTCTGGCAGTCAACCCGCAATCATTGGTATCGATGGATCAATGTCGATAACTAACGTGCTTCATTTCTCTATGTGTACGTGCTGGTTATGCGTAAACAAATTCGAACTCTATATGCTATTACCAAACTTGTATGCTCACCTTTACATTTTATGTATTGACTTTATTTTAACGTATGTGACAGGTGCTTAGGACGCACACTTGGTAGGAACTTGAAGCTAGAATAAAGCTTTAGAGCCCAACAAATAGTTGTCTGTAGTGGTCAAACTAAGGGTCTCTAGAAGCAGATAAACAATTGCTGACTATTTTAAATCTGAGTTGTCGGAACAGAATATTTGCCTAGATTTTTGTCTGTAATAATTGTTTACTGTTTAAGGTACGGTATGGGACGTATTATTTAAATTGAATGGTATTGGTAATTGTTATGGAAACTTCTGGACAATCTGTTTCGCTCAGTGCCATGCCCCGATGTTTCCGCCATCGGTTGGGGTGTGACACGGGGGCCGTGACAGGAAAAGTTGGTATCAGAGCCACTGAGTTAAGCTAATTAAGTATTTGAGAAGTACTTAATTTTCCTAATTACCATTTTGTGATTATGTGTTTTATTAACTGACTACTTGTTAATCACAGTATAGGTAAGCAAAAGCTTTTGAACATCTATCTTAAATTAGATAGCTCACCAAAAGAGAAGGGAAGTTCATCCCAATCAAAATCCTCGAGATACTCAGTAGATACTGAGGAGGGAATATTTGTTCGTAAAGGCCATTATGAGAAACCACTTTCTCCTAATAAAAGAAGTTTGATTATTAGGAAAGGTCAGGAGAAAATAAAGAAATCCCAATCAAAAGAAATGAGAATTAATCAGGAAATCCATAAACTAGGCAGTAACCCACCATGGGAAGACCAGTTAGATGAAAAATGGACAGATCTCTATATGCTAGCCACTGTAGCAATAAATGCAAATCTTTAAAATACCCTGACCCAGTATTAGCACCCTTATCACCTACAATCCAGAAACTTTACCTAGTAAATAAATAATTTTACAATAAACCCTAGTATGTTTAATTGTCAGTTATTCTTTGTATTAAATTAGTCACACGGTATGCAATAATAATTGAATGTTTATTTGTGAAATTTTATTATAAAAATTTTAACTTAGCATTTTGTGTACATTTTGCATATATATTAAACAGCATGAATGAGTTATCTGAAGCCCTTCAGAATCTCAATCTTTATCTGGTGAAAATAGAAGTTTCCAGAGACTTTACTGGTTACATACCAGATATAGAAGAACCTATGGAATTCAACGCTCCACCTCCAGAAAAACCAAAGCCCAAGAAAAGAAGAAGATTTGTAGGTTGGAGACGTGTACGCAGGAGGAAACCAACAACTAGGAAGATTCCCAAAATAGAGAATCCCATAGATAAAGGAAAAGGAATTGCAATCGGGGGAGATTCTAGGCAAGTAGAAATGGAAATTGGGGAAAGTTCTAAGCAAGTCGAGGAATTGCCATTACAGGAGGAATTGGATCGCGTACTGGCAAGCTGCGATATTCTCAGGCCTATAAACAACAACCTTTATCCTTTTCCTGCTGAAACTCAACTTCCAATAAATTTGGAACCAGCCATTCCAGAACCTTTAATCCACACTCAACCTTTAGGCGAGATGGACGAATGGTGGACTAACGACTGACAGTTTCAAAACCTTCTCAATAACCCTTATACGTTTTTCCCTCAGTTCGACCCAGAACCTATACCAAACCCACCAATGAGCAATGAAAATTTAGCTGAACTCCGCCATTTTGGCGAGGAGCTGATGGATGATGGGAATAGGATCCGGGAGATAGGAGGACAAATCTCCTAGAAGTACGACGAGAGGGAACATCGCTTTTGAAATGCCAACGGATTAGGGATAATGTGGTTGTGAAGTTATGATTATATAATAATATAATAATCAAAATAAAACGTGTAAAATAAAAATAAAACTTTGTAACATAACAGTGTGTATGGATGCATAAAATGATATATAAAAATGGAAGTCAAGAAATTGACAATTTTTGGATATATATGTTGTGAATTTTGTGTGATTGTTTTGTGTATAATTGTTGTTTACTCTATACTAATAAAGTTATATATTAATTATCAGATGTAAAACGCTAATAATGAACTAGTTAACGAGGTTAACCAATCTGAGCAACCTTAGGAGGATCACTTTATGACTAAGCAAGATATAGAAAATATCGTTGCTCAAGGGATAGCCAATGCTATTCCAGCAATCCTTGCTGCTGCCCAGAAACCTGTTGAACCTCAACAAATTATTCCTAGCAAACGCACACAAGGCGACAATTTTAGTAATAGTGTAAACGGAGGCGGTAACCATAATTAATAGCGACAATGATGGGAGGCAATCCCCGCTCCCTAAGAAAATAAAAGCTGCAACACCTGGTTGCACTTACAAAGAATTTCTTGCTTGTAAACCAGCTGAATTTGCAGGCAATGAAGGAGCGACTGCGGCACTGCGTTGGTTAGAGAAAACCGAGGCAGTGATTATAATAAGCAAATGTGCCGAAAACGACAAAGTCATGTACGCGTCGAATCTTTTCAAAGAAGGGGCGCTAGAATGGTGGAATACAGTACTTCAAGCTAAAGGAAGAAGTGTGGCTTATGCCATGAATTGGGAAGAATTTAAAAGTATGATAGAAAGAAAATTATGTCCCGAATATGAAAAGGAACAAATGGCGAATAAATTTCTGAACCACCGGATGCTGAATGTAGACTGTCGAGGGTATACTTCGACATTCTTCGAGTATGCTAGAGTAGTACCAACCCTGGCTTCGCCAGAGTCGGTGCTCATTTCTCATTATATTTGGGGATTGATTGGCGAAATCCGTAATATCGTTAAAGCTGCGAGACCTCGCACTATTGACGATGCGGTAGAATTAGCTAACACCCTTACTGACGAGCTGATACACACAAGAGATGAAAACAGGAAAAAGGAACTGGCTCAGAAATTTACCCAAGAATTTCGTGTGGGTAATAATAGCAACTTCAAGAAAAGAGGAACAGGGCAATCCTCAACTCCGCCGTTCTGCAGGAATTGCAAAAAGAAACATTATAGAAGATGTAATGTAACATTCAATTTTTGCAAAGTTGTAGGACATCGCGAAGAAGACTGCAGAAAGAAAACAAGGATCTGCTATAACTATGGAGAAGTAGGACATTTTAAATCAGAATGCCCTAAATTGGTTAAACCAGAAGACAATAAAGCCAAGCCAGCTGACGGAGCTACCAAGAAGAATGTTCGAGCCTTCCAGTTGACTACTCAGGAAGCCGAGCTAATCCCTGATGTGATAGTTGGTACGTTCTTAGTTCACAACGTTTACGCAAAAGTATTATTTGACTCTGGTGCAAACCAAAGTTTTATAAATACTACATTCTGCCAAGCTCTTAACTTACCCTTAACCAACCTTAGGCTGATTTTTACAGTTGAAACAGCAGATGGGAATTCAGTTAACATAAATAAGGTTTTGCAAAAAGAAAACATAGAACTTTCAGGTCATAAATTCTCTGCAAATTTGTTACCTATGAAATTAGCCGAATTCGATGTTGTATTAGGAATGGACTGGTTAGTAGCCAACCATGCTCGAATCCTCTGTGATAAGAACTCTATAGAGATTCTTGCACCTACCGGAGAAGTAGTTATGGTTACAGGAAATAAGCCACGCAAGCCACTAAAGTTCATTTCAGTAATGAAAGTTGCTAGTTATGAACGAAAGCAAGGAATAGTGTATATGATTTCAGTAATCATTAACACTAAGGGAAAGGAACTTAAGGAAATTCCAGTAGTATCAGAATACCCAGATGTATTCCCAGAAGAACTACCTGGATTACCACCTGATAGGGAAGTAGAATTTAGAATTCATCTAATTCCCGGAACTACACCGATAGCCAAGGCACCTTATCGGTTAGCACCTACTGAAATGCTAGAATTGAAAAAGCAATTTTATGAATTACTAAGTAAAGGATTCATACAACCTAGTTCATCCCCTTGGGGAGCACCAGTATTGTTTGTAAAGAAGAAAGATGGGTCTATGAGAATGTGTATTGATTATAGGGAATTAAATAAGGTTACAATTAAGAATCGATACCCATTACCTAGGATTGATGATCTTTTTTATCAACTTCAAGGAGCTAGATATTTTTCTAAGATAGATTTATGCTCCGGATATCATCAATTGAAGGTACAGGAAGAAGACATACCTAAAACTGCTTTCAGAACTAGGTATGGTCATTATGAGTTTACAGTCATGCCCTTCGGGTTAACAAATGCTCCTGCAGCATTTATGGACATGAAGAATAGGATCTGTAAACCGTATTTGGATAAATTTGTAAGTGTCTTCATCGACGATATACTTATTTATTCCAAGAATCAGGAAGAACACTGTCAACATCTGCATGCACTCTTAACTTTGTTAAGAAAAGAAAAGCTTTACGCCAAATTCTCGAAATGTGAATTTTGGCTACAGGGAGTGCAATTTTTAGAACATATGGTGAATCACGAAGGTATTCACGTAGATCCTGCTAAGATTGAAGCAATCACCAAATGGAAGGTTCCGCAATCAGCAATGGAAATTAGAAGCTTTCTAGGATTAGCTGGATACTATAGACGGTTTATTAAGGATTTTTCCAAGATAGCTATACCATTAACTAAGCTAACTTGTAAATCAGTTAAGTTTGAATGGAGACCTAAACAAGAAGAAGCTTTTAGGATTTTAAAGCAAAAGTTAACAAATGCCCCAATCTTAGCCTTATCAGAAGGATCTGAAGATTTTGAAGTATAGTGTGATGCTTCAAAACTAGGATTTGGATGTGTGCTAATGCAACGCAGGAAAGTAATTGCGTATGCATCAAGGCAATTGAAAAAGCACGAGGAGAACTATATGACTCATGATTTAGAATCAGGAGTTATAATTTTTGCCCTTAAGATTTGGAGACATTATCTGTATGGAAGTAAGTTTACTGTCTATACAGATCATAAAAGTTTAAGATACATATTTGGGCAAAAAGAATTGAACATGAGACAAAGAAAATTGATGGAAATTCTAAGTGACTACGACTGTGATATTCAATATCACGAAGGAAAGGCAAACATAGTTGCAGATGCCTTAAGTCGTAAGTATCATGAGAAACACAGACGAGTTCGTGCTCTCAGATTAAATCTACAATTAGATTTAATGAAACAACTGAAGAATGTGCAAGAAAAAGCAATATAGGACGATACTGAAGGAATGAAAGGAAGAATAAAGGAATTAGAGAAAGGAGCTGATGGAATTTGGAGATTACATAAGAAAAGGATTTGGGTACCTAAGCAAGGAGATTTAAGAGATAATATTTTAGAAGAAGCTCATAAATCTAGGTATACCATGCATCCTGGTAATAATAAAATGTATCAAGACTTAAGAAATAATTTCTGGTGGATAGGAATGAAAAAGGACATAGCTAGATATGTTTCTAAATGTCTAACTTGTTCACAAGTTAAGGCAGAACACCAGAAACCCTCAGGTCTACTACAACAATTAGAAATGCCTGTATGGAAATGGGAACTCATAACAATGGATTTTGTTACTAAGTTACCCAAAACCAGAAAAGGTAATGATGCGATTTGGGTAATTGTGGATCGATTAACCAAATCAGCTCATTTTCTTCCTATGAAAGAAACCTTTAGCATGGAAAAGTTGGCAAAATTTTATGTAGATGAAGTTGTATCCTTACATGGAGTTCCACTCTCCATTGTATCAGATAGGGATAGTCGTTTCACTTCCCACTTCTGGACAATTTTCCAGAAAGCAATGGGAACCCGATTAAATCTAAGCACAGCATATCATCCTCAAACAGACGGACAAAGTGAAAGGACGACACAAACCTTGGAAGACATGCTCTGGGCATGTGTAATAGATTTTGGTGGAAACTGGGATGATCACCTACCCTTAATTGAATTCTCCTATAACAATAGTTATCATGCAAGCATCAAAGCTGCCCCATTCGAAGCACTATACGGACGAAAGTGCAGAACTCCCGTTTGCTGGGCAGAAATAGGAGAAAGTCA
>JARYGA010061141.1:0-49615 GCA_030545235.1 Helianthus tuberosus | reverse complement strand
CCCATCCTTGCTAATTTTGATCATGTCACAGATATATTTGCACCAATTCATGTCTTCCATAGCGATATCTTTACCCAAACACTTGAGAAAATGGGTTTCGCATGTCCCGTCCTTCTTTATCTCCACCATCGTGTTCATGAATAACGCCAAAAAAGTCATATTTGAAGAATATTCCGTCTTCATCTTGATTATCTATTATTCTTTCGACTATCCTTCTTGGTGTAATTGCACGCCCTTCATACAACTGGGTCCACTTAGCGTATGTCCCACATTTTTTGTCCCCATCTTGGTCTTCTTCTTCTTCTTCATATTGTTCTTCTTCTTCATCTTGTTCCTTATTATGTTCCTTCGTTTCTTCCTTCTTTTCGTCTTTCTTTGTTTTGTCCTTCTTTTTTCCTTTCGTTTTCTCTTTCCGTTGATAGTTCAAAACAACCCCCTTGTTCTTTAACCCCAACAACCCACTGATTATATCCTCGTCCACCTTTATGTTACCAACATCTAATTTAATGACCATCTCTTTCCCTCTAAACTTATCCACCACAAAATGTGACAATTTTGATGGCAAGCTGCCCGTTTTAAGATTCAAAACACTACCAAACCCCATTTTTTTAACTACAACCTTCTGTTTTTTAGACATTGCGCCCAACCCCATCAACATTTGATGTGGCGACAAACGTGTCCGTATAGATTTCCAGTTGACATTTCTATCAATTTTTTTTACATTTTGTCCCTTAACAATTTCTTTACTCGTTGTCTTTTTTGCGATTGTTTTAACTACTGGCGATGTTGATTTTTTTGCTAGTTTTTTAACTCTTTTTGATGATATCCCCCTTTCATTGAACCTGTTTGTCCACACGTTATATGCACATGTGCAAACACAATAACACATGTTATGAGATGTTCTTACATACTAATGCACATGTGCATCTTAAAACTTAATTAAAAAAATTTAAATAACACATACCATCAACAACAGTGTTATCTGCCTTATTGACATCTTTGTCACTATTTGCTTTTAATGTTGATAACCTTCTATTCTTTGTCGTGCGAACTTCAACAACACCTTCATTTGTTGTTTCCTCTTGTTTCCGCTTGTTAATCATCCTATTAATGTCCTTGTGCACATCCTTCCTCACTTTTTGCACATCTGCATTTATAAACTTCACATGTTTATACAAATTATACTATCAACCAAAAAAACATTAATACAATGAAGCACATGTGCATAAAAACATATTTAATTACTGATCAATCAAAATAATAATTATAAATAATCAACATGATGTAACCTTTTTGTTTATTACTCGTATTCTCTTTCGTTGCGACTGCGCCTGCGTATGCGTCCGCGTCTGGCATTTTTGACGATCCTTCATCTCTTGATTTTTATACAAATGTGACTTTCTTCAATTTTTTTTCCAATTTTTTTCCATTGATGATCTACAATTAACATATTCAAAAAACGTTAAATACCTTAATAACTGTTAAATACATCAATAACATAATATGACAAATTACGGACGTGTGCATAATAACATATTTTGTAAAACTATGCACATGTGCATATATGTATATGTATGTATAAACTTATGACGTCAACCTATGCACATGTGCATACCACTATATCACATAATACAACAAGAATTCCGAATCAACAATATGCAAACGACGTGATATATATCTATGTTACACTGCACATTATGCACATGTGCATACCTATAAATGAATAAAAACTATAGTCCGCTACAAATTATAAACATAATTTATCACATTATGCACATGTATATGCACATGTGCATACCTATAAATATGACATAACACAAACCAAATCAAATATAAATCAACCAAAACTACAGTCGGCTACAAAAATCTACATGAACAAACACATAACTACCACACTACCATATATTTATGAATCGACGATTAAAAGTTGCATTATCATATACAGATTCAAAACTTTGTATGAACTTACAAATTTATAAAACGATACAACGGAGAATCAAGCGTTTGTCCTTTAGTTATACGACTTATGTTCTTCGGATTATTCCTCTTCGTGTAATAAACCTCACCGATTATGATCGATTTGCCCTAATTTCTTGTCGGTGATGACCATTTTGCCCTAATTTCGAGCCGACGACTAATGTGCGGTCGACGATTGCACTAGTGACGATGATCGTAGGACGAATGTTGATGGTGAACGGCTGAATTTGTGAGCATTGGACTTGAATCGGACTTGATTTTGTGAGATTTTTGTGAGAGTTAACGTATTGGGAAAGTTATGTTAGGGATATGGGAGTTATCTGAAATTGTTTGGTTATTTACAAAATTGCCACCCGTTCACATTGGTTCTCGCGGTTCTCGCAATAAAAGGGGTTCTCTCATGAACCTTACGTGGATTCCGCACTCGTTAGTGTGTTAACAAACAAGGAAGTAGGTTTAATCTTGATCCTCCAAGTGGACCTACAACTTGATTATCGAAAACCTGACCGTATAGTGTTTTATTTAACAACATAATTTTTATGTTGATTATCATGTGGTGTTATATATATATGTATATATATGTATGTATATATATATATATGGGAAGGTTCATTGGGGAACACTAAAAAAGTGGGGAACAGCGGGGAACCGACTCAAACGAACTCTGGTTGGACTCATTCCAGCGGCGTTGGAACCGGCTCGTCGAACCCTAACTAGGATCTCTTAACCCTAAACCCTAAATCCTAACTCCTAAACTCTAAGCCCTTAAGCAAAAAAATAAGGCTAAAACCTAAGATAAACCGTAAAATCTAAACTATAAACCCTAAAAGCTAAACCCTAAAGGCTAAACCTAAAGCTAAACCCTAAAGCTAAACCCTAAACCCTAAAGCTATACCCTAAACCCTTAGGGTCTGTTTGGTATGGGGTAATGGAATGAACGAATGAATGGAATGGACGAGGTAATGGAATGGAGGAGGGAATGCAATGGATCATTACCATTCCATGTCTTGTTTGGTTACTATGTGTGAATGGAATGAGTTATTATTGTGTATTGTTCGGTAGGCAAGAAAAACGGAGTAATAAAATCAGCGGTGAGTGGTGGTGGTGGTGGTGGTGGTCGGTGGTAGTGATTGTGGGTGGCTATAGGTGGCGGTGGTAGGTGTCGGCGGCGATGATGGGTGGTGGTGGTGGCGGTGGCGGCGAGCGGCGGTGCGACGGCGACGACGAGTGGTGGTGGTGGCAAGGTGGTCGTTGGCGGTTGGTGGTGGCGTCGACGATGGTGGTGGGCGGCGGCGGTGAGTGTCGTTAGCGGTTGGTCGCAGCTGTGGGTGATAACGGTAAAGAGTGGGTGGCGGTGGCGACGGTGGCTGTCGGGGTGAGGTGGTGGCAGGTGGCGTCGGTGGTGGGTGATGGTAGTGGTGGGGTGTGGCGAAGGTGGTGGGTTTGTGGTGTTGTTGATGAATGGTGCAAGAGGGGATGAAATGGAAAAAAAACATGGGGGGTGGAAGGAATGATTTTGAGGGAATGGAATGCATTTTGGAATGGGTGATTCCATTCCATTGACCAACCAAACACCATTTTCTTCATTCCATAGTAATCATCCATTCCATTCCACCTCTCATTCCTGCATACCAAACACTACCTTAAAGCTAAACCCTAAAAGCCAAACCCTAATATATTTAGGGTTTAGGGGTTATGATTTTGGGTTAAGGGTTAAGAGATCCTAGTTAGGGTTCGACGAGACGGTTCGAAAGCCGCTGGAATGAGTCCAATCGGAGTTCGTTTGAGTCGGTTCCCCACTGTTCCCCATTTTTTAATGTTCCCCAATGAACCTCACACTATATATATATAGGGGTAAGATCAAATAAAAAGTTAATTTTGCCTAAGTAGGATGAGAAGGAATCTTAACCATTCATTTTTCAAATCAATGGTTAAGATGAAAGTATAGGAGAAAGAAGGAGTGCAAGGGTATCTTGGGAAAATCCTATTTATGGACTTTCTCTCTCCACATGCAATGCACATGCATATCACACCCCCATTTTTTAAACGTTCATAACTTTTTTATACTACATTATTTTTTCATAAAAATTTCACCATAAAATCGAGCGTCTTTTTATCTTTAATTTGAGTACCATATTGCTATATAAAATATGAAGACTAAAAAACCCATTAAAATGTGTTGTATTTCTTTGTTGTATAACATCTTTTTGTGCTGGATTTTTGGACTATATTTTTGTGCTAAATTTTTTGTGCTGGATTTTTTTGTCTTAAATTTTTTTTTCTCAATTTTTTGTGCTGGATTTTTTTGTACTACATTTTTTTGCTGAATTTTTTTCGTGCTATATTTTTTTTTTGTACTAGATTTTTTTTGTGCTATATTTTTTTGTACTAGATTTTTTGTGCTAGGTTTTTTTGTACTAGATTTTTTTGTTGTATTTTTAAAAAAACAAAAGGGGTGCCACATGTCATTTTCACTCCTATTTATAAGGACCAAAATACCCTTCATTCCTACTTATTAGGAGTGCCACATGTCATCATCACAATCCTTCTTAGGCTACTTAGGCAAAATCCACTTTTTAGTGGATCCTTCCCCTATATATATATATATATATGGTAGGGTTCTAGAGTGAACACTAGGTTGAGAGTGAATTGTGTGAACTAATCTGGGCCATTGGATTACATTATATAGAGATTTTTAAATAATTGCAAGATTGTAATTATAATGTTGTAACTCCCCTTTAAAATAAATGACAAAAGGGTATTTATGTCTTTTGTAAATTGCATTTATTAAACAATATAATCAAAATCACTAAAATCTCGCTAGTTTCCGTATATACAAGATACATAGTTGTTAGTGTATACACATGTGTACAGTCTCGCTAGTATCAGTTTATACAATATACACAGCTGTTAGTTTATACACATGTGTACAGTCTTGCTAACTATCAGTTTATACAAGATACACAATTGTTAGTTTATACACATGTGTACAGTCTTTTATACATATGTGTATTAGGCATGCACACGAGTAGATTCATATAAAAATTATGAAATTAATGAAAATGAAACATATCACATGTATGCAAAAATAAATAACTTCATCACATATTCAAAAAGAAAATTAATGCCCAAAAATATTTACAATTTCAATCTCAAGTTAAAATAACTTCATCACATATTTAAAATTATAAAAAAGCTAAAAACAATGTATTATGATATCTATATATACGGATAATAAAAGAAAAACAATATTCAAGTTAAAATTAAAGCAAAATCTATGGATACAGAAATAATGAAGAAATAATTAAAAATGAGAGAGAGGGAGAGAGAAAGAGAGTTAAGGGATGGGAAAATTAAGGGATTTTAATTAAACATACTTGGTTAATGTCAATCTTACCCTTTTTATCTAGAAAATGATCAAGGGCCAAGATTAGTTCACTCAGTTCACTCTCAAAAAGTTGTTCACTCTTGATCCTATTCCTATATATATATATATATATATAATTGTATGATGGTGTGTTTTAAGTTTTTATGGATTGTAAGGGTTCAAATATAGTATTTTAGTAATATCCACTTTATTATTTGTGGGTTTTGGGTGTTTTATGATAGTGTTTTTGTTAAAGCAGTGGATCGATGACGAACATCAACATTGCACTTGATTCATGACGTGAAACATCAAAAACATAAAAGATAGAAAGATGTAGAAGATGAAACCCTTTATTATTGAATCAGTCATCACATATTACATAAACCGGAAGAGTATACATCATCTACAAGCTGGTTTAGATCACAAAGATCTAAACCTAGCTTTCTCTCCGCAAATTACATAAACCGAAAGAGTATACATCATCACAGATTACATATCTGTAGGTCAACACAGGTCAGGTTGGTTGATCAACCCCGCAACGCTTTCTTTGTCGTTTTCTTCTTTTTGATTCTGTAAGCAATTGAGTTGGATTAATCCATCACCATTTCCTTTGTTTTTTTTTAATAATTGATGCAATAAATATGTGCAAACTACATTTTTAAAATAATAATGTACCTTCTTTAAAATTAAATAAAATGCTTTATTTTAACTTTGGTTCTAAAGTTTTGTTTGGTGCTTTAATAAATGGTCGAGAAGGTATCTGGCGACCCTCAGACAGTCAGACGCAAAGCCTAAGTTTGGAAAGGCCTGGAACAAAAATGATGATCTACAAGGGCTTCATTTTGCGATAAAAGTTTTTTTGCACTCTACACCCGTTATATGATGGTATTTTTAAGGTATTTACACTACATTATCATTTGAAAGGCCTATATGTTACCTTAACTGTAAGTTTGTTATCATCAGAGCAGCCCATTCGTCTTAGCCATTGGAAGCTGCTACCGGTGGCAAGTTTATAGATGAAGAGGACGAGTTTCCTACTGTTATGGAGACTTTATTTATCCTATTTTGGCCTTTGATGGATTGGATTATAATGTGCACACCAGCTGTTTGTATATATGCGTGAATGAAAAATTTGTGTTCTCCTAAAGCATTTAGTGTATCATTTTTCTTCAGTTGTTGGTTTTGTGTTTTTCTGAAGAGTTTGGTGTGTCGTTTTCCTTCTATTGTTGAATTGTTAACACTAAAGTGAGTAATTTTTGTAGGTTTTGGCAAATGGATTGGACTAACCAGTAAATTGAGGATATCTTGCATTTTGTAATATAATACTCATGGTGTTGATGTTTTTTTATAGTTAATACGCATTGGCTTTTGGAATCAAAACGCACGGTAGCGCGTCATGCCTTTTAAAACCAAGCAACATTTTGAAAGTGATTTATATAATATGTCAATATGTTTGTATTATTTTGTTAATATATCGATCATTAAAAATTAATATAAATAACTTTCTCGCGGGAAGTAATCACTGGTGATAACCTAGTAACACTATATATAACACCATATAAACACCGTATAACACTATGTAACACCATATAACACTATGTAACACTATATAACAATATATAACACTATAGGATAGGGATCCTGTACATTAATCCAGAAGTGTGAGAAGTGTATTATAACACTATATATAACACTATATAACACCATATAAACACCGTATAACACCATATAACACAATTTAACACTATATAACACTATATAACAATATATAACACTATACATCTATCATAGACATGCTATCAGACAAAATATAGTGTTATATTTGTTATATAGTGTTACATAGTGTTATATGGTGTTACATAGTGTTATACGGTATTTATATGGTGTTATATATAGTGTTATAATACACTTCTCACACTTCTGGATTAATGTACAAGATCCTCTACCTATATATATATATAAATTCAATTGAAAGATAGGTCTATAAGGCTTAGTAGAATGGTGTAGGCTTAGTAGTATGCTCGTGCTTTGCACTTGGAACCGAATGGCTCGACTTTGTTCGAGTTTTAGGAAACGAGCAGAAAATGTTGCTCAAACTCGCTTGGTTTACAACCGAGCAGCTCTGTTTTCCTCGTGTCCGCTCAGTTTCAATTTTAGTACAAAGACTTCAAATTCATATGTCACCATTGTTTTCATTCCACATGTTGCTCGTTTTCGATCAATTATCATTCACTCAAGATGTATACAAGGGGAGTGGGGGTGGTCACTAGTGATAAAATTCTATCACTCACAAGCATCCAATCAACTCCTGCCATGTAATCAGCCACTATTCTATCACTCACAAACATTTTGTAGTGGTGGTGGTCATCACTAGTGATGGAATTCCATCACTCACAATTTTTTTTAATTTTTATTTTAAAATTAGAAATTAACAATAAAACACTAAAATTATAAATTTCATTAAAATTAAAACATACTAGTTCAATTTAACATACTAGAAATATTTTAGGCTACAATTTAAAAAAAAAATACTAAAAAAACTCTACTCCTCGTCCGACTCATGAAATTCCAAACCTAAAGAACCTACTAGTTCGATTAAATCGTATCTCAACCGAAAGTGAGTTTCTTCATCACGCAAGTCTTGTTGGATATTTTGTGGAACTTGAACTTGTGTAGGAGGATTCGGCACCCAATCCGGAGATATTGCACGTCCGTCTTCTTTGATTATCATATTATGCAATATATACCGACACAAAATATTTTAGCGTCTCATTGTTGGAAGACGACTCGGTATCGCTATCGCTATCCATCGGAAACGTTGAATCCGTTGGAAAATCCATTTGAGAAAGATGTAGATTGTGTGAAATGTGTTTGTGTTTTGGTGTGGGTGAAATGGTTTAAAATGGAGAAGTATATAAAAGGTTTAAATGGTTGTTTTTTTAATTAAGTTTACCGTCGAAAAACGGTCGAAAATGAAGCCAACGTTCAAATTCAATCAATGTTCAACGCGTGACTAGTTCAACGCATTATATTATCCACGCGTGGTGGATATGGTGGCGGCGGTGTTCCAAAAAAAAAAACAACGAGTGATGGGGTGGCCATCACGGACCACCCCGACTCCCCTAAGTTCAATCGATTGAAGGACAAGTGTAATTGGACAAGAAGGGTATTCTTGTCCTTTCCCAAGTGAACAACTTCTCCCCTTGATTTTCAAACGACTATAACATTTTCATACGTTAATATTTAAAAAAAAAAAATTACACCGTAATAACGAACATTTCATTCTCTTTAATTCGAGTAACCTATTGCTATAGTTTTCTTAAAAAAGGTACCTTATTTTGAAAACCCTTTACGTGATTTTATATACCCAGCACGAACATTTCATCGATGCCACTAGACCATAGGATCATGGGTTTAAAGGGTGTAATTGAATAATGAGTTGGCGTTTCTAAGAATAAAATCGTTATTAATCACGGTTGTTTACTTGTTTGGTTAATAAGCTTGGAATTAAATTGAAGAAATTCTCAATCAAGACAGTTTCTTTAGGAAAAATAAAAAGAGTCATAATTGTTTGGTTTAAACTGATATCTTTTTACAGAGATTACATGTAATTTATGGAAGAATGAAGCGGAGGTAAATTTCTTGAATCATGTGCAACACATAAACATCACATATCCTATCAATTAACACTGATTGCGCTGGTTAGGTACCTTAATTAATGTTCCTTACTATCACCTCATTTTCTCAAATCATCCAAAGCTTTAATAATGCAAAAAAATCTTGACAAAATCCTAACACGACTTCACTTCATGATTACCTTATTACTCTTCAACGCTACAATTCACTCAATTGCAATACGACATTACAAAAGAGAGGGTCTTCACTCTTCAGCAACATAAAATGGAGAATCAAACCGGGACACTCACATTAACCCTAAAACAAAGAGTATAATTGAGCTTCATGAACATGTTTTTGACATATCATGTTAATTAGAATACTTATGTGTGTTTGTTTAGATTTTAATGATCCCTATTGAGGGATAAAACATAAAGTGATATATACATGTCATGTCTCAGAAATATTGTTTGGACCTTATTTATGACAATTAGCTAGAGTGTCATTTATTAGTGAGAGAATCTGGTGTTCATAGTAGATGGAAACGCATCCATTTGAGATGTTACTTGTTAAAAGTGGGTCTCAGTCGATTTAACTTATAACTCTAAAGAACAAAATATACCAAGAAGAAATTGACTTGCAAGAACGAACACCTCTTTATTGAAAATAATCAAACAGTTATGAGCCAAAACGAGATCAACAGTAATCACCGTTATCTTAACCATTCTCTATCCATGTAGATATACTTAATCAAACTGACACTCACTTAGGGGACTGGGGGTGGTCCGTGATGGCACCCCCATCACGCGTGAAACACTACAGGTACACCGCCGCCACCATATCCACCACGCGTGGAGAATATCACGCGTTGAACATTGATTGAATTTGAACGTTGGCTTCCATTTTCGACCGTTTTTCAACGGTAAACTTAATTAAAAAAAAAAAAAAAACCCTTTAAGCCTTTTATATATACTTCTCCACTTTAAACCATTTCACCCACACCAAAACACAAACACATTTCACACAATCTACATCTTTCTCAAATGGAGTTTCCTACGGATTTGACGTTTCCGATGGATAGCGATAGCGATACCGAGTCATCTTCCAACAATGAGACGCTAAAATATTTTGTGTCGGTGTATAACGAACTTGATACTAGTTCGTCCCGCCCAAAGAAGAAGATGATAGACCGTGATCGTATATGTGCCAACGAAGTGTTAATGAACAATTATTTTGTGGAGAATCCGCTCTACAATGCCGAAACGTTTAGAGATCGGTTTCGTTTACCAAAAGAATTATTTTTAAAGATTATTGGAGACATCGAAGCAAGCGAGGAATAGTTTCAAGAAGGTTACGATGCGGGGGGTAAACCAAGTTTCACGGCGATACAAAAATGCATTTCCGCCATTCGCCAACTAGCGACAGGTAACCCTCCCGATCAATATGATGAATACCTAGCTATGGCGTCCAGAACTTCCCGTGAATGTCTGCAATTTTTGTGCAACGCGGTCATTAAGTTGTATGGTAAAGAGTTTTTACGTAAACCGACGAGACACGACATGAGGCTAGATGGCATTTTCCAGGGATGCTCAGTAGCATCGATTGTACACATATCGAGTGGAAAAATTGTCCAAGAGAGTTGCGAGGGGCGTATGTTAGGGGTGACATCAAAAGACCAACTATCATACTAGAAGCGGTGGCGTCGAATGATTTATGGATTTGGCATTCATATTTCGGTGTTCCAGGTTCAAACAACGACATCAATGTGTTGCACACGTCGCCGTTGTTTCAAACCGTAACGGATGGTACCGCACCCTTCTCTCCATTCTATGTTAACGGACGATATTACAGACAATGCTTCTTTCTTGTGGATGGTATCTACCCATCATGGTCTGTTTCTGTGAAAGCTTCTTCAATTCCTGTCGAGGCTAAATGTCACACCCCGACTTTCCACGTGTCACCGGTGGGCCCGGTGGGGGAGTATCGTGACGTGGTTGGCAACATAATAGTCAAACAACACAATATATATGAATGCACAGCGGAAGCAAAAGATATATATTATTACATTCCGAATATGAAGTAATATTCAGTATTACAACGGAAGTAAAGGATCCACAGGCGGATCGAAATAAAGTAAAAACCATTCAACAGACTTTGACATCTAGAGCTTGCGAAACTTGAGTAATGATGCCTGGAGTAGCCAGCCTATTTCGTCTAGCACCTGCACTTAGCCTTTTTGGAAAATACGTCAGTTTACACTGGTAAATACAACTCAACTGACTCATTTAGAAAAGAGTTTAATAAAATTGATTTGGATGCACGTGGCACAAAAATATCTTTTATAATTTGATTAAAATGCACAGAGGCAAAATTAACCTTTTATACTTGGGAAAATTATTTGTATATAATCTCGTATACAGTTTTACTTATTTGTCATCCATTCAGGGCCGGTTTGTAGGGCCGGACTCGATTAACTGACACGCCACAGGTATAATGCCCACAGGCTATCATCCCCTAAGTGGATTACCAGTTCCGGTATAATGCCCACAGGGATGATACCTTCGAGTGGATTACCAGTTTTTACATAATGCATCTGTCAGGTGTATGCCTACACCCCGTGCTTAGGTCGTGGCCATCTCGTAAAATGATGCCAAGGATATCCGGGACATGGTCATTAACCCCCAAAGGCCATACACCAAATAATAGTAAAATAATACATATTAAACAGGTTATGTAAGTACATCAATCACAATCCGATTTAAATGACTACATACACCCGACCAAGCGGTACTTTTATAGTACCGTATCCCAAGCCCGTATAGGGAAATAAGTTAAGAGTATTTACCTGAGCAAAGTATAAATCCAATACAGTAATTGCAAGTACTTTTACTGGGCTCCTAATCTGGAACGAAGGTTTATAATAACCTATTAGAATCCTAACGGGTCTTTAATTAAGCTTAGGCTTAGACCGGCTAATTTCAAAGATACGGTTCGTACGCACGATTAAGCGAAGACCGGATAGAATGTGATTCAGACCCGACAAGTTCAGAGACTTGCTTAATATGGGTTTATTATTCACATTCTGGATTTTGAGATAAAACCGATAAGGTTTGACCCGTTTCGGTTAATTTATGTAAACTTGTTACATAAACTGAACCGAACGCGTAATAAGCGTTACGGTTATTCATTAGAGCCATCTACAGGTTTCCTAAGTTAATTGTGCCTCAAATATGTTGTGACATCAGTAAGATGTCTTTCATTATGCCCGAAACGTATTTAAACACAAACTAGGCCCCGTAGGGGTAGTTTGGTCATTTAAAAGGTTATAAAAGAGTTTAAATGTTTAACTGAGTTACAGGTCTGATGTAAACAGCAAACATACTTAATTTGATGAGTTATAACAGTAGGCTAAAGCATATATGTGAAATTTATCATCTTTAACCAAACTATGCCCCGTAGGGGTATTTTGGTAATTTCACATAAGCCGAAAAGCTCAAAAACGAAGTCTGAGTTAATCAACCTTTTCTTACTATTAAAATATCATAATTTGCCTCATATATCAGTAGGTATCAACCCGGGTATGTCCAATATGATTTTAAGACATACTATGCGTTAAAAACGCTAATTATGGCGATTAAAGGCCATTTCCGAGTTCGATACTTAAATCTGATATTTTTATATTTCCAGAAGGCTTAAAATAATTTATTTATCATATGTGATCAGTAGCAAAAGGTTTGGAGTCGTTTAGATAAGTAAAACTCATTTTATGGCCCGTAAGGGCAAAACCGACAATTACCGGATTAAGCCTACGACTACTAGTTATGCTCCGCCTAAAATTAATTAAAAATCTTTAAAAATCCCAAAATAATATATTACATCGGTGGGTATTAATTTTGATACCAAAAAGTCGGCTTAACTAGGCTATACGCTAATTACGCCGTTTTATTAACATAAAGCATTAATTTTGCGATATTGAGCATAACTCTTAATCTACAAGTCAAACAGATGTCAAACTTTGCATATAAGTTTATATAACAGTAACTAAGGTTTCTACACTTTTACATTTTCATAAATCTCGTTTTAAGGCAATAAGGGCATAATGGTCAACATATGGGCAATTAACGGAATCATGCGTATTAATCGGATAACTAATGAACCGAGGTGTATAATCACAGAGGGTTATACTAGCATGTAACCTGGTCCAAATGAAGCTCTAAGGTATTTCTAAAACATACCTAAACGGGTCAGAATTGAAGTCAAAGCAAAAGTCAAAGCTTTGCGACTTTCGGTTCCGAACCGGGTCTAAACAGGAAATAGTCGGGTCGAACATGTTTGGACATGTTCTTACACTCATTACTAAGTTATAACAATGATCAAACAGGTTATATATGTTCTAGATATCTAATTATGCATAAATGACCTTTTAAGCATTATGTTGACTCTTTGATTAAAGGTTTGACCCGACATTTGACCTGGTTAGGATGGTGATCAGGGGAAACCCTTTTGGGGTTTTATTACCCACATAAATACCAACCTATAACTACTTTTAATTCGAGATATGACTGAGCCATTGTAGACTAATCTCGAAGTCAAACCGTAATTACGACGGTTTGACTTTTAGCTAATTAACTAAGCTAAAAGCAATTAGAGAAAGATTAGAATACTTACTGAAGTCCTAAGCACGAGATAAGATCACTTGGAAGCAAGCTTGAGCTCTAGAAATGATCCAAGAGTGCAGGAGAAGTTGTGAGGAATGTTGTGAACTTGAAGACCTTTATATAGTAAGTTCAAACA
The DNA here is from genome assembly GCA_030545235.1 of Helianthus tuberosus. Classification (NCBI taxonomy): domain Eukaryota; kingdom Viridiplantae; phylum Streptophyta; class Magnoliopsida; order Asterales; family Asteraceae; genus Helianthus; species Helianthus tuberosus. The sequence goes on along the minus strand of JARYGA010061141.1, from coordinate 35,862 downwards.
CCACAAAGTGTTGACAACAAGGTCTAGGATCAACCACAATCATTCAACACTTGTTACTAGTGTCTAGAGAAGTCTAGGGGTCGTCCACTTGTGAGAAAAACCGGTTTAATGGGTCAGAAATGCGTAAAACAGGCAACAGCCTGTTTCTGGTCGCTGGCAGACTGGTAGCGCACCGCTACGCTTCTGATGTAACGGTGCGCTAGCCCTCCTCAGGGGCAATTCTTCCATTTTTCAGTTTGCATCCCTGGCTCTTGGTGCTCCGAAAGGTCAACTAAGCTTAATTCTTGCATTTTGACCCCTTATTATTTATATACAAGGGCTTTATGACTTATACTCACTTTGCCAAGTCCCTGGACACTTCCGGTTAACCCGAAAAGTCATAACTTTCACCGTTGACGCTTTAACCCCTCGTACACGAATTTGATCATAACTTTCTCATACGATAACGAAACTTTATGAAATTTTAATCGTGCATTCTAGTGAGCATAATTAACCGTTACAAAGCTTTGGGTTTGCTAAAAGGTCACTCAAAGGTATAACTTAAACATGTTGACACATTTACCTCCTGAAGTTTGTAACCTCTCACTTTTAGCTTCGTATGATCTATGATTTATTCGTTTGAAGGTATGAGCATCATGTAGGGCTAATGTGCAATACATTTATTCACTGTTGACATTTAGAACTCGTATATTTACATACCTTCCATGATTGTAAACTTTAGTCCTTCTAGAACATTATTTCACACGTTCAAACATATGACACGTGTCAACACATTATAGGACGTGAATTTTCAAGGTGTTACACTAAATAAACCGTGTTCAAAAAATTGTAAGAATCGGCAAGAAAAGATGCTGAGAGGGCTTTTGGTGTTTTAAATGGTAGATGGGGTATACTACACCGACCGGTTCGTGCGATGAACAAGAAAGTCATACATAGCATAGTATATGCATGTATCAAATTGCACAATATGATAATCAAAGAAGACGGACGTGCAATATCTCCGGATTGGGTGCCGGATCCTCCTACACAAGTTAAAGTTCCGCAAAATATCCAACAAGACTTGCGTGATAAAGAAACTCACTTTCGGTTGAGATACGATTTAATCGAACTAGTAGGTTCTTTAGGTTTGGAGTTTTATGAGTCGGACGAGGAGTAGAGTTTTTTTAGTATTTTTTTTTAAATTGTAACCTAAAATATTTCTAGTATGTTAAATTGAACTAGTATGTTTTAATTTTAATGAAATTTATAATTTTAGTGTTTTATTGTTAATTTCTAATTTTAAAATAAAAATTAAAAAAATTTGTGAGTGATGGAATTCCATCACTAGTGATGGATGGAATTCCATCACTAGTGATGACCACCGCCACTACAAAATGTTTGTGAGTGATAAAATAGTGGCTGATGATATAGCAGGAGTTGATTGGATGCTTGTGAGTGATGGAATTCTATCACTAGTGACCACCCCCACTCCCCTTAGAAACAGTTACAAAGTTGTTATAAGAATAAGATTGTACAAAAGAGAATGGAAAATTATGCATTTATGCCCCATAACCTTTATTAGAATGGGGGAACCTAACCCTCTATATTAACTTCCTTTGGCTAGTATTAACAACACAATCAACACCAATTCACAATCAGTAGTAGTTACTAACTAATCAAACCAGTTTCTATTGACATGTTATGTCCTACTGATATCCAGTTGACATTATGTAGTGTATTCCAACATTACTTCTTTAAAAATTTGACAACTGACTGGAACATTGTTGTCATTGAGAAAGATCTTCAATTCGAAGAGTCCTGTAGAGATGTTTATCAATCGTACAAGGGCACTCACACAACTATAGCCTCGCCGGTATAGTATTTTATGCCTAGTTTGTAGATCATAAATATAATCCTAATGCTAGAACCGAGAAGAATTATAAGAAATTAATCGTTGTAGTTTGAGTTGCTCTTGTTCGTTTGCACGCAACGGCGCCAAGCGATCAAGTACATATCTACATACCGTGAATTTTGAGTGTCCATTTTCCAACACGATACAACAATGATGAGTTGGGAAACATTATTTTGTACATGAGTCAAGTTAGCATTAGGATGAGCAACACCGCGAGAAATGAGACAGGGATCATGCCCAAATCATTCTCTATCAATCATGACTTGATAATTCCACATTTCTTCCAATATTATAGTTTCTTTTTTTATCAAATTGTTCCACTCATTTTCCCATTATTTTCTCAATTCAAGCAGACCACATTATTCAACCCATGTGCACATGTAATAATATCACAAACTGGCATAATTAGAACACCAAATTCAGTACTAGTTAAATGTCTCTACATCAGTTAAATCCTTCAAATAAATATATCATTATGCATTCAGAAAACACAAACCTCATTATGTCATATTGTCAAACCCATCACAAACCTCCTGACAACATATATATATATAAAATAATTGTAATAACAACAGTTGATATGATATATATGATCCATTGCATGCTCTCTATCTGCCCCTCAACAAGGCCTTCTCCGCAGAGTCCATCTCTTCTAATATTCTGGTCTTCCTTTTAGCCGGAATCGGAGAAGTGGGACCAAAATTAACATAGTGGCCGGAGACAGCGTTCAAAGCCGAGTACATGTCCCGGAAAGATAACCTTCCAAGTAGGGTTTTCTCTCTTCGGTACTTAGCCACCCAAGAGTTGGAAGTTTCTCTCAACTCAGCCACTGCTGTTGCTATGTTGGGATCAGTTTTGTCCATGTTGATTGTGTTCCTGACCTTGTTGATCACCTCTTGAGTCTCTTTTGTGTATTCTTCATCGGATGCAGCCAATGCTGCCGGAGTGGTAGCAGATAGTGGGGATGAGAGGGATATCACCGCAGATAATGATAAGAAGGTGCGGCGGTGGGTGGTGGTGGTGGTGTTGGTTGTGGTGGTGGAAGGGGTGGAGTGTTTGCAGCGGATGGGGAGGAGGGGTTTAGGGGTGGAGGTGGTGGGGGTGATGAGGGTGGGAGAGGCCATGGTGATGAGTGAGTGAAGGTGGGACTGGTGGTGAAGTGGTAATGGAGGTTTGGTTTGGTTTGAAATGGATATGGGCTTATCGTCTTATCTGGTTTTCATAGTTTATGGTTGAGAAACTGTCGTGTGAGATTTTGGTGTGATGTGGCTGTGTGATGTGGCTTAATATGGGGTGGATACTGGATAGGGACTTTTGATGACCTAGTGGCATGTACATATTGCAATGCATATGGTACTACCCATTAAAGTGATGATCTTTCGGGAATAAAAATCCTACAAATAAACAACTGTTGTGAAACAACGACCTACTAGCCTAATAACAAACAATAAGAGGAAGAGATGTAGAGAGAAAAAGACTGATATTTCATTGATAGATATTCTCTTTACAATAAGATACAATGAATATATATAGAAGAGTAAGTCTTGGAAAACAAGTTAACCTATATTAGGAGTTGATAACCATATAATATATAATATTTATAACACTCCCCCTTGGTTATCAACTTTATACGCTTTGTGATACTGCTTCGTTAAAAACCTTGCCAGAAAAACCCAGTGGGATAAAACCTCAGCTAAGGGAAAAAGAGTGCAGCGCGTATTTTCTTGTTCTGATACTTCTGGATCAGGTATGTTGCCTCATTAAAACCCTTACTAAGAAAACTCAATGGGACAAAACTTAGTCAAGGGAAAAATAGTACAACTTGAATAAGTCTCCCCCTCATTCTAACATGTATCCTTTAAGTGATGTGTGTCCATCTTTCTTGAAACTTGATCAAAGCTTTTGTAGCCAATGATTTGTCGCTTGATCCCTTAATGTGCAATCATTTATGTTGTGCAATGTTGTATAATCTTCTAACGAGACTTTAGGTGCCTCCTTTCAAAAATATCATATGTCCACGACTGTGCTTTGTTACATTTCTACATCTACAAGACTAACCAAACTTGTTTTGATGGGTTAGTAAAATATAATCAAATATCGTTTATACCTGAAATATTCCATTGAACTTATTCCAATGTCTCTTCGCTTGACAAAGGGTATATCATGACAATAAGCTCAAGTGAAAGATATTATAACCATACATAGCTAGCAAAACATTTTAGTGCACACATGCATTTAACGATGGTACTTCTAGAATGAGAATCTCTACTTTGGTAAAAGATGATAATAGGCATTTCTTATAACAAATGACTTAAGAACCTTTAACATACTTTAAGGTTCAACTATGTCCATACTAAAATATCCAAACATCATCTTCTAGATGTACTTGATGGATTGGTAAAATATAATTACATATATACTCAAACTGCAATTCGAGTAATAATTAGACCATGCCAATGTCATTAAAAAATTCTCTCTCTAAAAGCTCGACAATTTCTCCTGATGATGCCTAGACATCAATAATGTAAATTGCGATTATAGTGAGCTTTTAAAAGTAGAACGTTGATAAAACATGGGTAATCTAATCAAACTTATATCCCTCTTTATGCAAATATCTCGAGTTGTACATCACTCGTCTCGACCATTTAGTCCATACGTAGTTTGTTAACTTCATATAATACGTTCTTGAGGTTTTGACATCACTATGCTTCTAGCATTATCAATCCATGATGGAATTTGTTCCATCTTATCAAAATATGCATGTGCTTTCACTCTTTAGAAGTTTTGCTACATAAACTTGCCCATTTAACACATAGATATCTATATCATATGCAAATATCATAAACACTTGCTTTTATCTCCAAAATCCATATTGTACCATGCGTGTACACTATTTATTGAGATGTCATAATCATCGGGTACAAGTTTTCTATGTATGTTTCTTGGTGCACAAGTATTACATCGTTAAGATGTTTCAATTAACCTTTTAAGCACTTAATTGCTTTAGAAACTCATCAAGAGTTCCAACATGTAAAATAATCATACCTTATTAAAATCCAAATATGTATAAATGATCACATTATTCTCGAGAACTTACTTTACATGACTTACATAATTTAATCCTTTAGGATTTTCATGTAAATTTTCAGTATCAAGTGATACATAACATTCATAAGACGCGTATCAATTCTCTCTTTATATTACCAGACTAATAAAATATTGGAAAGTCAATGCATCCACCACTAGAGAATATGTCTTCTCATAATCAATCATAGGTCTTTGCGAAAATTCTTGTGCCACCATTTGTTTTTTCCTCCTTATATCACTCAATTTGATTTTCACATAATTCGCATAAAAGACCCGTTTATATCCAACATATTTTACAACAACTTCAGTTGTATGGACTGTTGGTCCAGATACTTTCCATGTCATTAGAGAATTCAACTTTGCCTTATTTGCGTCTTTCCATTTTGGCCAATCATTTCTATGTTTACGTTTATAGGCATATCTCAAATCTTGATCCTCATCATTTAATCATTTCAAGCGCTACATTATATACAAAAGTATAACGACGTTGATTTTTATTTCGATTCCATACATATCTTAGACATGATACAACTTATTGAGATCTCTTTATTTTCAGGTACCTGAGGTTCTTCTTGAACCATCATGTCTACTGTCTCTTCATGAGATCTTATTACTATAACCTCGATTTGACCATCTTAATTACTTGCTCCAATTTCGAGGAATTTTATTATTGGAATCAATTAGTCTACCATGCTTTAGGCGTGCAATAGACTCGTTACAAAATATGTGGTTGTCCTCTTGGGACACAAATATAACTGGAGCATAAGCAGTTGAATATGTGACTAACTTAGTCACTCTATTTAGGTCAGTGAACTTGTCTGGTAATTTGTTCTTTAACATTGGTAAATGAATTATCCTTTGAACTTCTGGTTCACCATTTATAGTCTGAGGATCAAGATGACATGATAATTCATTCCACTTTTCACTTTCCAACTGCTTATTATCTCCCCCTAATGTTGGGAACATTCATTCACTAAAGTGAAAACCGATTATTTAATCATAAACAATTATTTTTTTACCCAACATATATTCTTAACCCTTTTAGAGGTCCCAACATTGTGTTAGTGGTGGATCAATATTATATATACCGCACAACCAAAATCTTAAAAGGGACGTATTTGGTTCCTGACCAAAAACCAACTATGACGGGGGAAGTATGATAACATATTGGCTTGTTGTGAATTAATGTTGTACATGTAAAATCACATGTACCTAAATACAAACATGAATTGTTGCTCTTATGATCATTGGCTTTGCAATCAATTGTGAACGTTTAGTGATCGTCTCAATAAAGCAATTATTGTATAAACATAAGCTATATGAAGTTCAACATTTATTCCAATAATCATTAATAACTTGGGAATTGAATTCACCGTTGTTACCAAAATAAATATACCAATCTGGATTTATGCTTGCTATCACATTAGCTAAGCCACAATCACATAAACTCCAGATTGTGGATTTGATAACCATTTAGACGATGCATCGATTTAAAACACTAAATGGTATCATGTTGGGATATGTGTATCCTTTAATCACTTCCAGAATATTTAGGGATACACACCCTTCTTTATTTGACAAAATATAAAATTCCCCTTGAGAGCAAACATTACATGCTAATTATTAGTTTGAAGAATCTTTTAGCTCTTCATTATGGTTCACATCATCATTGACTCGGTGTGGTCTAACCGGTTGTTGGGATTGAACTCTATCAGAGGAACAGATAATTAAAGCCAAAACTGGATCAGAGCAGTGGATCCAGAATAAGCAGACGATTACAGTTGGTTCATACAAATCTCTCCCCTTGAAAGTGGTTTCATATCTGCTGACCTCCTATCTGCTGATCTTACTAAGTGCTGACCTACAACTGCTGCCTTGCATTTACTGCCCAATGTCAAAGACTGATGGAAGAACAAAGCTCTGTTGATTCAATCTACTGCCTTGAGTCAAGTACTGCTGATCCGGACAAGCACTGCTGGGTTCACAGCAGTGGAAGGATGCAGCAGCTGTTTAAGTGTCTTTTATGTAATGAATTGTAATAGCAGTAGTTAGTACATCAGTGTTTGTATTGATCAGAGGTTAGAGTTTGTTAGGAGGTTAGATGTCACTTTCATGGTGACGTCAGCTAAGATGCTCAGTGGTTTGCAAGTGCCTATAAATAGTTCAGTACTTTGTACTGTTCTATTAGCTCTTTTACAACATTGTCTTCTTTGCACGAACAAACTACTGAGCTCTGGCTGAGGGGGAGTTTGCGTTCATTCATCAATCATTGTAATCGTTGTTGAAACAAATTCAATCTTTCGATTCATTGTGTAAAGATGTTTGATTAAAGTATTACTCTCGTTTGATTGTATGCAAAGTTTGTTTTCATCTTAATTCCGCTGCACAACTCTTTCATTTTCATCTTAATTTCAAACGAAAATACAATAAAAAACAAACTCAGATCCAACAATTGGTATCAGAGCTTGGACAGTCAAATTTGATTTAACAATCATTTTGATGTAAATAGTTCAACTCATAACAGTTGATACTGATCGTTTGTTCGTCCGTTGAAAAACAGAGCAAGGATTAATCACCATTAAAGTTGATTTCTCAGTGTCTGTAAAACAACAAGAATGACGTCACAATCTCAGGATGATAAAAACAACATCGGCTCACTTTTTAAACCACCCATGCTAAAAAGAAATGAGTACAACATCTGGAAGAGAAGGATGGGTCACATCCTTGCTCAACAAAGCACAGGTTGTTGGAGGTCTGTCATTTATGGTCCCCATGTTCCTTCAGTGCCAAGCGCTGAAGATGCTAAAAAGTTCGTTCCAAAACCAGTTGAAAATTATACCGAAACCGACTTTCAAAAGATCGAACTAGATGCTAAAGCTTTTAGCATCATAGCATCAGCGCTGCCCAATGAGATATATGCTAGACTGTTACAGTGCCAAAGAATTATGGGACGCACTTAAGGAACAGTTTGGGGGGACTGAAGAAGTCATAGAAAACAACAGGGAAATCCTGAACCAACAGTATGAAACATTTTGCTACGTTAAAGGTGAATCACTAACGCAACAATTTGAGCGTTTCAGTTGTCTCATCAGTGAACTGAGGCTTGTTAACACCACTTTTACAAACTCAACTCAAAATAGCAGGTTCCTCAGGTCACTGCCAGAAAAATGGGACACCATAGCTTTTGTCACCCGAAACTCACCTGAATTCAAGGACCTGACCTTGACCCAACTCCACGGTCGACTCCTGACCTACGAAAGGGAGTTGAACCAGAAAAGGAGGTTACAAGAGTCAGGAAAAGTTACCGATGATTACACTTTCGGTAATACTGCTCTTCTGGGTCAAGAAGAATCTGGGAGCAGTGGTAAGGATTAGGGTTATGATCACTTCATTGACATAACTGCTGGTGCAAATTTCAACAACCCTGATCCTCACTCTGCAAGTTATGCATTCACTGCAAACGAAAACCAGATGTCAGATAATCTAAGCTTTGAACTCAATGATTTACAACATTTCGATCCCACTGACTTAGAGGAAATGGACATCCTGCACCAACTGGCCTTGCTAAGTGTTAGAACTAGCAAATTTTACAAAAGAACAGGGCGAAAATTCCCAGGGTTGCATGGGAATCTAAGGGTTGGGTTGGATAAATCGAAAATCAAGTGCTACAAGTGTAACAGGTTGGGACATTTCGCTAGGGAATGTAGGAGTCAAACTACTGGTCCCATAATTACTCATCCTAGCTCAAATCCTAGACCTCAAAACCAAAGCACTGTGCACTATGCCCAGTATACCCCAGCAACTCAAGTGAACACTGCTCACTATGCTGCTGCCCCTGTGCCAGTACACTATGTCCAAACTACTGTTCCACAAATCCAATATGTTCAAACCCCTGCTCCACAGGTACAAGTGCAACCTGTTGCACCTCAAACCACTGCTCCAGCAGCAGCACAACCAGATCAACAAAGTTTTTTCACTCAAGGGTTTGTTGACTGGAGCAGTATGCCTGAAGATCTTAGTGATGAAAACTTTGCACTCTATGCTTCTAATGATTCTTCTCATGATGAGTTTTGTTTGATGGCATTAGAGTCAATACAGGAGGGGGTTGAAACTGAGGAGGAACAGCAGAGCTTTGAAACAGTGGAAGAGGTGACTGAAGTAGTGGTTACTGCTGTGGCTGGTGAACTACTGTTGGGAGAAAGTTCAGGTACCCTGATTGAACCATTGACAGACCCATGGTCCAAAGAGGACAAAGAAGAAGAGAAAGAAGAAAAGGCTGGTGAAAAGAAGGTGAAAGCTGTTGATGAAGAGGATCATCAATGTGATTGTGCAATGATGGCAACTGCCAAGGTATCTCCTCAAGTTCTTGAAAAACTGTGTTCTGACAATTGCATAATTGCTTTTGCTAACATTAAAGAGGTGAATGAAAACCTTCGGGATAAAATCTTGACTGATGAGGTTAAATTTGAAAAGTCTTTAAAAGAACTTAAAAACAAATTGACCGAAAAAGAAAAAGAGATCAGCTGTCTAAAAGAAGAGCAAAGCATAACCAAAACCCAACTTCAAACTATGGTAGAAAAATACCAAGTTTGCAAAAAGGAGTTGGAATCCACCCAGATTACTTGTGAAAGATGGGTGGAATCCTGCAGAGGATATGAGGTGATGCTTGCTAAACAGATTGAAAGTAATGTGAAATTTGGGGTTGGGTATAGAAAATATGATGATGAACACATTGCTTGTGAAAAATCTGTTCAAAACACTGATGTAACCACTGAGTTCATCCCCGCAAATAAGAATGGCCAAGAAGTGAAAATCACTGACAAACTTGGTAACAAAATCACACTTGGCAGAACAAGGAGTTCCTCAACTTTTGAAGAACTTGAAAAATATCAGTTTAAACCCACCTGGTCTGACGAGTGTGATATTCTTGAAAATTTCAAGCCAATGGACTTTACATCAACTGATGGTGTTAAAGCTCCAAAAGCTAAAGTCATACCTCTCAAGGACATCCCAGCAGTGGTTAAAACCTCAGCTGCAAAGGAGTCTAAAAAGAGAAAGAAGAAAGAAAAAATTGACAACTTGTTTTGTGAATTCTGTGAGAAAATGAATCATCTAACAAAAGACTGTTTCCACTTGAAAGCTTATGATTTAAACAGAACAAGTGTCATTGTTTCAGCAGAAAGTTGCATTGTTTGTGGTAAAACAAACCACAAAACTCAAGCATGTGTGTACCTCAAAAACTTCGATGTGAAAAAGAATGAGTACATGGCTAAAACATCCTTGAGTCCATCATCATCATCATCATCATCTGTCAAGTTCACCAAGAAACAACCACTGTTTGTGCCAGTTCAAACAGCTGTCACAAAACAGCTGAACCAAACATCTGTCAAAAGAGATGTTCAGGTTACTGATGCACCCCCTGCTAATCAATTTAGAAAAGGCAAGGAAAAACAGTATTACCAAAGGATTCCACACGTTTATGAGGCCTACAAAAGACCCTCTAAACCCAGAGTGAATAGGCATCCTTTTGGTTACCAGCAGGTGATAGGTCAGGACCCACAACAGTGGTTAGAGAAACACTGTCCTAAAACAGTCCAAACCCCTGACCTAACCACTGTCCATCACTCTGCATCCATCCCAGACACTGTTGAGACCCCATCCAAAGCCTTGTTGGCTTTGGAGACCTTAATGAACTAATCCTTTTACTTCATGTGCAGGGAGCTTCTGCTTGCTTTGATAGTCTTTGGTATGTAGATAGTGGAGGCTCCAGGCACATGACAGGATGTAAAGCCCTCCTCAAAGACTTTAAAATCCATGGAGGGGGTGATATATCCTTTGGGAATAATAGTAAAGGGAAAGTTATGGGGTCTGGTACAGTGCAATCAGGAAATGTAAAATTTGAAAATGTCAATCTAATAGACAATCTAAAATTCAACCTTCTGAGTGTGTCCCAAATGAGTGACAAGGGATTTGGGTCATTCTTCACAAAAGACTGTTGTAGGATTGTTGGACCAGAAATGGTCAAAAAGATTGAAGCAATAATCAAAACTGGTCAAACTAAACTTGTTGCTCAAAGAAGTGGCAATGTTTATGTTGTTGACATGTCAAAAGAGTGTCCCAGAGCTGATGCCTGTCTGTTCTCAGCTGCCTCTAACAAAGAGACAGAACTTTGGCACAGAAGGCTGGGGCACACAAATCTTAAGACAATCACAGAAATTTCAAAAAATGGTTTGGTGAGAGGCCTACCACAAAAATTGTTTTCATGTTCTGAACATTGCATTTCCTGTTTAAAAGGAAAACAGCATAAAAGTTCTTACAAGTCCATTGAAGAGTCCAAAACAATCCAGTGTTTGCAAATGCTACACATGGATTTGTTTGGCCCAGTTCAAGTCATGAGCCTCAAAAAGAAAAGATATTGTTTGGTTATTGTTGATGACTTTTCTAGGTTTACATGGACTTTCTTTTTACACTCAAAAGATGAGACTGCAGGCATTTTGCAAGACTTTGTAACACAGGTTGAAAAGCAATTTGACCTTCCAGTGAAAAGCTTCAGGAGTGACAATGGCACAGAATTCAAAAATAGGGAGTTGGATGCCTTCTGTGTGAAGAAAGGGATTGTAAGGCAGTACAGCATCCCTAGAACACCAGAGCAGAATGGGGTAGTGGAAAGGAAGAACAGAACTCTGATTGAGGCTGCCAGAACCATGCTTGCAGATTCAGGTTTGCCATTAACTTTCTGGGCAGAGGCAGTAAACACTGCTTGCTATGTTCAGAACAGAGTTTTAATAAACCCCAGGCACAAAAAGACTGCCTATGAAATTCTGTATAAAATTAAACCACTGATTTCATACTTCAAGGTGTTTGGCTGCCCATGCTTTATTTTGAACTTAAAAGATTCCATTTCAAAATTTGCAGCCAAAATTGATTGTGGTTATCATCTGGGATACTCAACCACTGCCAAGGCCTACAAAGTGTTCAATACACGGACCAAGGCAGTGGAGGAGACTTTGAATGTTAAGTTCAATGAACTTTCATCAATGAAAATCCCAGCAAACCTTGCAGATCTGTTTGATCTTGAAAAATTTACTTTTGAAAATACTGCTGTCAAGACTAACAGTGCAGGTCCATCCGAGGATACAACACCAGACTATGGGTATGAAATCATCATCCCTCAAAGGTCTGCCACAAAGGGAAAAGCACCAGCTGTTCAAAACAGTTGTCAAAGTTCAACCACTGCTACCTCAACAGTTGTTGACCAAAGTAGCCCATCAACCACTGCTTCCACATCCTCAAACACTGCTGACAAAAGTCCTCAAACAGTGGATAAAAGTCAGCAGGTGTCCACTTCATTACCTCCTATTCCACCACCTTTTGAAGCCACTGCTGGATCATCAAAGTCCCCAGCAGTGGTTAGCTCAGATGTTACACATTTGCAGCCTTCACCAACAAATGCCATCATACCATACCAAGGAGATTTAATCTTCTTGAGATCTCATCCACCTGATCAAATCATTGGCAACATAAATGAAGGGGTGCTCACAAGAAGCCAAACCCAAAACATTTGTCTTTTTGCTGGTTTTCTATCACTCCATCAGCCAGTCAAGTACCAAGAGGCACTGAAAGACAACAGCTGGGTAGAAGCCATGCAAGAGGAGCTCCAACAGTTTAAAATACAACAAGTATGGGAGCTTGTACCACTGCCAGAAGAGGTTAGTCCCATTGGCACAAAGTGGGTCTTCAAGAACAAAACTGATGAAAGGGGTATTGTTGTCAAGAATAAAGCCAGGCTTGTGGTTCAAGGTTACAGACAGGAAGAGGGGATTGATTATGATGAAACATTTGCCCCTGTTGCAAGATTGGAAGCCATTAGACTGTTCCTGGCCTTTGCTGTCAACCACAATATGAAGGTGTTTCAAATGGATATCAAAAGTGCTTTCCTCTATGGTACAATTCAAGAAGAGGTATATGTTTGTCAACCTCCAGGCTTTGAGGATCCATTTTATCCAGATCATGTCTACAGGCTAAACAAAGCCTTGTATGGCCTGAAACAAGCACCAAGGGCCTGGTATGAAACTCTTTCCAACTTCTTACTCTCAAATGGTTTCAAAAGAGGTACCATTGATAAAACATTGTTTTTAAAATGGAGAGGGAAGGATTTAATGATTGTCCAGATTTATGTGGATGACATTATTTTTGGAAGCACATGTAACTCAATGTGTGAAGAGTTTAGAGAACTCATGACAGCAGAGTTTGAAATGAGTGCAATGGGTGAGCTGCAATGCTTTCTTGGTCTCCAAGTACAGCAATTGCAAAATGGAACTTTCATTCATCAAAGCAAATATGCTAAAGAACTTTTAACCAAATTTGATATGAATGATTGTAAACCATGCAGCACACCCATGGCAACAAATAAGCTGGTCATGTCTGATGAAAAGGATGAGCTACTTAACCAAACACTTTATAGAAGCATGATTGGGTCTTTATTGTACCTAACTGCATCTAGACCAGACATCAGGTTTGCAACATGTGTCTGTGCAAGAAGTCAATCAGCTCCCAGAAAATCAAATCTCATTGCTGTAAAAAGGATCTTCAGATACATAAAAGGTGCTCCCACACTTGGTATCTGGTATCCAGCTAATGGGAACATCAAGCTTTCAGGTTTCTCAGACAGTGACTTTGCTGGAAGTCACACCACAAGGAAGTCCACATCAGGAGGGTGCCAGTTTCTAGGTGATTGCTTAGTTTCATGGCAAAGCAAAAAGCAAGCAGCTGTTTCAACATCCACTGCTGAAGCTGAATACATTGCTGCTGCAAGCTGTACAGCCCAACTCCTGTGGCTTCAAAATCAGTTGCTGGATTTTGGTATCACTGCCTTAAAGACACCACCCATGTTGGACAGTCAGGCAGCAGAAAATATCATCAAAAATCCAGTTTCCCATTCAACCACCAAACACATCGACATCAGACATCACTTTGTGAGGGATTGCTATGAAAAAGGTTTGATTTCTCTGCATCATGTCCCAACTAAAGTCTGGTCTCTAGGATTGGGATGCTGAACATGGAATAACAAGCAACATCTTGTTTTTCTATGAATAAAAGCAACAAAATGTTTTCAGAAATTCAAAACTCCATCCTTAAAAATAGCTAAAAATGAAATTTTCATTTAAATCCTTAAAAGTCTGTCATCAACCACTGATTGATCAAAAGTCTGCTTTCCTTCAAAAGTCTGTCCACTGCTGAAAGTCAACCCCTGTTCTCTCATTCCATTTGATAAACTCTGTTGTTCAAAAGCAGTGTCTTATCCACTGATATGCTATCCACTGATAGTGAAAATCATCCACTGCTTTCATACCACTGCCTTCATCAATCACTTTCACAAAAGTATTGTCCTTCACTTTCACCGGGGGTTGTCACGTGGGCAGTACATATTGGTCAGACTTTTTGTAACGGCTACCACCTCAGCATTCACTTTCTTCCCTATAAAATCCCTCATTCACCACCAAAACAGGGTTTTACTGTCGAATTGAATTCTTAAAAATTCTCTTCTCAAAGCAGTTTTTCTTCTCATCCCTCACAAATTTCTTCGATCATTCATCTTCAAAATGACAAAATCGAAGTCATCTTCAAAACCCTCCTCCAAATCATCTTCGAAAACAGCCTCTCAAAAGGCAATCTCCACTGAAATTCCACATAAACCATCTCACAATCTCCTGGGTCTTCTCACAAAACCAGGAACCACAAATGTTTTCGATTCCATCATTGACACCATGGCAAAATCAAAGTACAAAACTTTGTTCACTGTCGATGCACCAATCTATTTGGAAACCCAAAGGGAGTTTTGGAAGAATGCAACCCTTGAAAAACAAGGAGACACTGCAACCACCATACACTCTTCTATAAAGGGTAAAGCTGTCCAAATCACGCCACAATCCATTTCAGAGGTCTTTCAACTCGATGATCAAGAAGGTAAAATTTCTTTCACTAAAAACGAGTTGCAAACTGACTTTATTGAGAGATGGTATGAAGCCACAATGATGAAGAAACTTACCTTACAAAAAGGTTATTTTCCTTCTGCAACCAGATTTTTATTTCATACCCTCCTACTATGTGTTTCAAACAAAACCACTTCTTTCAATGAAATCCCTTTAAAGATTCAAAATCTGGGATATGCAATTCTTCAAGAAGAAAATTTTAACTATTCTCGGGAAATTTTTAAAGATTTGGTTAATAATGTTGAAACAAAATCATTCTTACTGTTTCCAAGGTTTTTAAGTTACTATTTTGCAAAGAAATTCAGTAAGGATGATTTAGCTGTAATAAACCAAGGTGATTCTACTCAAATAAACAGTTTAACAACTGAAACTTTTTCAAGAATGTTAGCACCTTGCAAAACACAAGCAGAGGTGCCTGAGCAGATTTTAGCAGTTACAACTGCTCCTCAGGTATCTGCTGCTGAGCCCACTGCTCAAGGTGATCAAAGCAGCAGCACAACTGTTTTGAAACCCACACCTAAAATCACCAAAAAGCCAACAAAAAGAAAAACATAAAAACCCCCCAAAACCATCAAAAAGGCATCTCTGGAGGATGAGATACCAGAGCTTCTGCCAGTGACAACACAAAAGTCACAAGAAACCACTGCTGCTACTTCCTCACAGCAGTTGGTACAAATATCTCAACCCATAATCGAAACTCCTCCTGTTTCTTCACAAAAAGAACAGGTTGTACAAATAGGGTCTCCACATCATGATGCTCTGGAAACACTCGTTTCTATCATCCACAGCTCAATACCCGGGGCAAATCCACTTTCTACACGACCCTTCACATCCACAATTCCCCCACCAACTAAACTGCTGTTGGATGCAATTGATTTGAACCAGGCATTAACCAGTCCTTCTCAATCACCTATCAAAGAGAATATACCTCAACAACTGACTGGGTCTGATGTATCAATCTCTGCTAACCCACCAACACAACCTGAGGAGGTTAGACCCCTTGAGTTACAAGTAACTCTTGGTGGTAGTCCAAGTGAAGCAGCTACTACAACTGTTGAACCCACTGGTTTACAGTTGGACAGTGGTTACATTAATAAGACTTCCTTGGAGGCAATTCCTTTTATAGCACCTCTGCCAACCACCAGTGGATTTATTTATCCTACTGGCAACATCAAAAGGTTGTCAAGTGTTGAAGGAAGAAGACCCCAGTACCAAGAAAAAGGGGCATCAGTGGTTAATGTTTGGAGTATACTCCCTACATCTACCACTGATAAAACCACTGCTAGTGGGAAATCAGATGATCTCATTCACTTGGGTGATGATTTAAAGTACCAGAAATTGACGGATCGCATTGAAAAACTTGATAACTCTGTTGCAGAACTCAAAGATATGCTACAACAGGTGTTACAAGTACAAAAGGTACAATCAACTGCTATTCCACCTCAAGCACCTGCTCCACAAAGGGCACCTGCTACAAATGAGCTCTGGGATTTATTTCAACCTATTCTCCATCAACAAGCAAAACTAGCAGATCAGCAACATGAAAAACATGTCCAACAGCTGCGAAATGCAATGGAGTCAAGGTTCAAAAACACTCAGGCTGATCTGAAGGCTCTCAAAACTCAGCTTTTGCAAACCACTGGCACTGCTCCTCCAACAGTACTTTTCATTGATCAACTCCCAGACGATAATGCCAAAAAGGGGGAGAAAATTCAGGAGTGGAAGAAGAAAGGAATAGATGATGGTCTATACATTGAACCTGAAAAGGATGCTATGACCAGAAAAATTCCTGTGCCAGATGGTAGTAAGAAGGTTGATGCTACTCAAGAAGCACTTGATGAAGGAGTAGCAAGTGTAAAAAGAGATAGAATGGCAAAGGATATTTCAAGGTGGAATGAGGAGAAAAGAGCTTTCATGGAGCTGTATGAGCAAGGTTGTTCTGGTTCAAAGGATACTAAAAATCCTAAGACAAAAAGGAAGCCTAAGTCCACCTCATCCAGAATTCCAAAGCATATTCCAAAACCACCATCCAAAAGTCATCAGCATCAAACCTCCACCCAAACAGCTGTTGTAACTCCTGCTGTATCAACTACTGCTGGTACCTCAGTAGTTTCAACATCTGTCCTCACTTCAACACACACCACTTCAAAATACACCAAATCCACTGCTTTACCACCATTACCACCAAAAACAAAATCACCTCCTGCCAAAAAGCAGAAGACAGTGGTTGTTACAACATCTGCTGTAATGACAACAGTGGTTGAAACACCAGTTGTTTCAACAACTGTTAGTCAATCACAAACCACTGCCACTACATCCACCACCACTGTTCCATCCAAAACATCATCAGTCCCTCCTCACACAAAAAGGAGAAGGCTAATTCTCAAAGATGATGACACTTCACCACCACAAACATCTTCAAAATCTTCAGCTCTTGTCACAATACCAAAACCTGTTCCTCTCTCTTCAGTTCCAATGTACAAGCCCTTACCTCCTGCAGGTGTTCAATTTCCTCTTGAACTAGCAGCTGTTAGAGATGAAATAAAATCCTTTTACTATGAGGATGACCCTGCCAAAAGGAGTTTGCCATCAATAAAGGGATATCCCTGGCCTAAAAATGTTGATGAATATTTGGAAATCAAGGCCAAGCAAGCAGATGATATCTCAAAAAGAAACACACAAGGGAAATCTGACAAAGAAATTTCAAGAAATTATCAATATCTGCTCACACAAGTCAGATCCCTAGAACAATTTGCAAAAAATGTCAGTCAACAAATTTCAGAAAGAGCAGCTAAAACTTTGAAGAAAGACTACATTGAAAGCATCATGGATCACAAAAAGTATAAAGGAGAGAGATACATGTACAAAGAGTGGACTGTTCCTGAGCTTGAAGATGAAGCTGCAAGAATTCAAGACATGATAAAAAGGAAGGTCACTCACACTCCTCCTGACTGGGCAAAGTTTAGAAAGAATGTACCTGACAAACAGGTAGAACTGCAAAGAATGAAAGAGGAACTGGTTGCTGCTGAATATGGAAACAAAAGACAAGTTGCCAGATGGAAAGAAGATGTAGTCAGGGCCACCTACAAAAGGTTGGAGGAACTAAGAAAGAAAGACCCAAATGTTCCTCAAAAGCCTGACTATTCTAAAGCAGAGGTTTCTAAAAGACCACCAAAGCTGCAAGTCAAAAGAACCACTGCTCCAGCTGGTGCTGCCATCTACAAAAGAAGGAGCAAAAACCAGTTTAGTATGGAAACAATTCAAGATCTATTAGCTGGAGATGCCATTGTAAAAGCAGGCACGAAAGTAATGATAAAAGAAGATCTTGAATTGGAACAATCTGCAAGTGCTGCTCAGCCAGTCATGAACAGGCCAGCCTCACCAAATACTTCTGCAAATAAACATCTCCCAAGAAACCCACCAGGCTCAAAAATACAAAAGTGGGAAACTGACAACCAGACCTGCGTATTGACTTTGCTCAGGTCTGGTGGAGAAGTGGAGAAAATATCAAGGGAACAAGCTCTTGGCCTGAGTCTTGAAGATTTGCATGATCTCCTTGATCTTCCACTTAGCAGGGATGATGAAGATACAGATGCCCTAGACTTTGAATTACAATTTAAAGGTCAGAAAAGGGAACTGTTGATGAGGCAATAAAGATTTCCACAAATAATGAAGAGTTTTGGCATTATCTGTTCCAGGGGGAGATTGTTGGGATTGAACTCTATCAGAGGAACAGATAATTAAAGCCAATACTAGATCAGAGCAGTGGATCCAGAATAAGCAGACGATTACAGTTGGTTCATACAAATCTCTCCCCTTGAAAGTGGTTTCATATCTGCTGACCTCCTATCTGCTGATCTTACTAAGTGCTGACCTACAACTGCTGCCTTGCATTTACTGCCCAATGTCAAAGACTGATGGAAGAACAAAGCTCTGCTGATTCAATCTACTGCCTTGAGTCAAGTACTGCTGATCCGGACAAGCACTGCTGGGTTCACAGCAGTGGAAGGATGCAGCAGCTGTTTAAGTGTCTTTTATGTAATGAATTGTAATAGCAGTAGTTAGTACATCAGTGTTTGTATTGATCAGAGGTTAGAGTTTGTTAGGAGGTTAGATGTCACTTTCATGGTGACGTCAGCTAAGATGCTCAGTGGTTTGCAAGTGCCTATAAATAGTTCAGTACTTTGTACTGTTCTATTAGCTCTTTTACAACATTGTCTTCTTTGCACGAACAAACTACTGAGCTCTGGCTGAGGGGGAGTTTGCATTCATTCATCAATCATTGTAATCGTTGTTGAAACAAATTCAATCTTTCGATTCATTGTGTAAAGATGTTTGATTAAAGTATTACTCTCGTTTGATTGTATGCAAAGTTTGTTTTCATCTTAATTCCGCTGCACAACTCTTTCATTTTCATCTTAATTTCAAACGAAAATACAATAAAAAACAAACTCAGATCCAACACCGGTCATGCCAACTAAGTAAATAATCATGATACATAAACTTCTAGTTTATGATCGTATGTGTATTAGTTGCATTATGCGAGAGAACAATGCATTATCATTGCAAACTATCATGTTTTATAACTTTTATTCTTTTCACATTTTGTTCTCATATAATCAGTCCCATAATTTACCACTTCTAGTGGTCTATCTCATTATGACCATTATTACAATTCTGATAGTCGGTCTCATTATTAACTTGGCTATCATAACAATAATATTCTGATGGTCAATCTCATTATCAACTTGGTTATCATAGCACTTCTGATGATCGATCTCAATAGTGCATGATTAAGACATTTTCAATGATCATTATACAATCGCATTCGCTTCAGGAATGAATAGAATCAGAACAACATTCATAGCTTTCCATTATTTACTGGGTCACATAGATATGAAATCGTTTCAAACTTTATGTGATATTGCTACTTAAAGAGTATATCTCAAGTGTAGCAAATGGAAAACTTTATCTAGATTTTCCTTAAAAACAAGCTTCGTTTCTCATTATGCAATTTGAGAAAAAGTTACAGGACCAAGTCGTATAAGATTTATTGGTCAATATCTTACGACCTTTTATAAATTTTTATTGAAATTCGTAGAGTATCCCACTCCGGTTGTCTTATCTAAGCATATTTATACACTTTCAGATAACAAACTATTAACTTTGGTTTAACAGAACCATTCAATACTATTTACATACATAAATAATAACATACAAAATACATGACATACCAAGAAATTATATTATACAAAGCATAAGATTAGAACATATCTCCATATAAAATAAGGTTTAATATAGCTTTATGAAGATTTGGAGAGTATGACATGGTGTCCGTAAACAAATATTACAAAGTGTTGGATTCATGAATAAATAATCCACCTTAATGAATTTGATATGGACTTAAAACATATGTCATTTATTGACATACAAATATAATAGATATATAAAAACCATCTTCTCATGTGGTAGTTGATTTTTTTTTTCATAAAATGACATCTTAGAACCAATCTTCATTCGACAACCAGTTAATCTAATCTATTTAACTTGTTGAAAATTTTAATAACAATAACTAAAATTGAATGACACGTGTAGGTCCGGCTAGGGGAGGATCTAGTCGCCTAATCCTTGTGTACAAACCAACCCGGTTGTGCGGAATCCAACCGGGAAAGCAAACCGAGACGGAACACGTAAAAAAACACGACACGCAGATATCACCGTTAAACACCACTGTATTATAACGATAAAAGGGTTCGGTTACAATCCAATGTTTACAATGCTCTTTGTAAACTCTCTCTAGTGTGTGTGTGTGTGCTCTGTTCTTTCTCTCTGAAAGTCTAACGAAACAGAAACAAATGAAAGCTATTTATACTAACAGACACATACACATATGACGAAACAGAAAGCAGCCGACGAAACACTATCATGGTCGACGAAACACACATGTTTCGTCGACATTTGAGCTGTTTCGCCGATGATGGGCTTCGGCCCAAACAGTTGAGGCCCAAACTTGGTTTCGTCATCTTTCATTAGCCCAAGGACTGTAATGTTGAGCCCAGTCCTTGTCTGTCTCCTTTGTACGGCTTGAGGTCTTGAACATGACGGAGGAAAGTCATCACATGATAAGCCGTGCTGAGTCGCGTCGAGTCGCGTCCATACTCTTGAATTAAGACGAGTCGAGTCGCGTCCATAAATATGTATCAACAAACTCCCCCTTGGACGCTACTCGCGAGATTATCTTCTCATATCTTCTATGTCGGAGGATCTTCAAAGTCTTCACGTCTTGAAAGTAGAAAGTGTATCAACAAACTCCCCGTTTCATGTAGGAAGTGTGTTGACAAACTCCCCCTTAACATAAACTCCCCCTTGAGTTATGCTCGTGAAAGTCTTAATATTTTCAACATGAGATCCTTGAGGTGTTGATGGAGGCCAGCGGCAACTCGATCATCTTTGTCTTTTGAGTGCCTTCACGTCGTGTCTTCATTCCGAAGCTTGTCATAGACCATGTTCTCCTTGCCTTTAGAATCTGCACATGCAAGAATTCTAAACGCGTAATGAGAACAATTGCTTGGAATTATCATAACATAAACAAACGACACACGTGTGACCATTGCTTAAACAAACACCGTCCGACAGTTTGAAAGTTTAAAGTATTTTATCAATTTCAATTTTAACTTTCAACATTTTGCAAATTTCGACCGTTTATGAAGATTTAGTCATTTTCGGTTTTCGTTCAGGTTTCAGGTAACGAAGACTCGAGATCCAACATCGTACGTTCGAAAATAAAGTAGAAATAAAATCTTTTTGGTTTTTATAAAGTTTATATTAAAACAAACTTAAAATCTTTTTGGTATTTTTGAATATTTCAAATGTAAAGACTGAAAGCAGTAAATAAATATATACAAACATTCTTTTTGTGAGTTTCGAGGGTAAGAGAATCATATCAGTGTACGGTCATGCCAAAACGCTCTTGTTGTTCAATTAGTTAACATTAAAATAAGCATCCTATAACGATTATCGGTATTGTTGTCCACATAAGCTCAACTTATCAGATGTAATCATGGCGAGGGGATACGTTAAGGTATGATTTATACTTACCGACCGGTGTTCATCCACATCACGACACATTCCCGTATCAAGGTATGCACGAGGATTCATCTTACCGGAGAGTATACCGATTATCATCTGTTTGACCGTATATGATGTGAGATTCTCACTTATTTTGATTTGAAAACAAGCCCTATGTGATAAAATCACTTATTGATGAGGAACTTGATTTTCGATGCATGAGGGCACAGGAGCAAGTCCGTGAACAGGTCAGTACTTTCGTACAGCAGAGAGACGAACTTGACTCCCGGATAAATGTGATATATTATCACTTATTTTGTTTGGACATGTGATTGTTGATCACTTATTGAGGTCGAATGCAATATGTACACGTATGTATAGTATCATGGAAGATCTAGACTTGCGTCCCCGTTATTTTTCGGTAAAAGATACAACCATGATACCCAGATGATAAGCAGCATAAAGACCGAATATCTCAGAACCTCGGCAATCTCTCAAACGAAATTTCGGTACTAAGACCATATGCCAATGAATGGTTCCCACCCAGTCTTCAGTCGATTTAAGTTTATATCACCCTGCACACTTTAAAATGATTGTGAGCCTACCGATACATCTTATATAGAGCTGCTTATCGTTTTTTTTTCAGTTTAGGTTTAAAGAGGTTTAGACAGACCACTGATGTACTATCATTTTCTCTTTTGCTCGCCAGGAAACTCATTTTTGCTTTTCTATTGTTTTTGTGTTTTTGAAATTTTTCAATGTTTTTGGATTTTTCAAATTTGGATTTACTCCCCCTAAAATCAATAAACTAAGACAAATTTAAAACACAAAGATATTTACAAAAATGATTTTCCGATGTTGGTTTTACTCTTGCTTGACCTTAATGCCGTTTACCAATAATAAATAGTCAAATCTTGATTTGTCAAAAGCTTTGGTAAAAAGGTCGGCACGTTGGTCATCGGTGTGGACGTAAGCAACATCGATTAGCCTTTTCTCAAAGCAATCACGTATGAAGTGATACTTAATTTCGATGTGCTTAGTCTTTGAATACTGCACAGGATTTTTAGTGATCTGTAAGGCAGCAGAATTATCAACGTAAATAGGAGTAGTTAGGAATTCAAAACCGTAGTCACGCATTTGTTGTTGGATCCACAGGACTTGAGAGCAACAATTTGAGGCAGCAATGTATTCAGCTTCGCATGTTGATGTAGCGACGCATGTCTGCTTCTTGCACTGCCATGTGACTAGGCGATTTCCCAAAAACTGACATCCAGCCGTTGTGGATTTGCCGTCGATTTTGCATCCGCCAAAATCAGAATCACTGAATGCGATCAAGTCAAAGTTATTATCCCTAGGGTACCATAGACCGGTGTCAGGGCAACCCTTCAAATAACGAAAAATCCTTTTTACAGCTGCAAGATGTGAGGCCTTCGGGTTGACTTGATATCTGGCAAGCAGGCACGTTGGGTACATTATATCTGGTCTTGATGCTGTAAGGTACATAAGAGATCCGATCATTGCGCGGTAGTATGAGGGGCTCGTAGCTTCACCCTTCAAGTCTGGAGTAATTCCGTGATTTTGCGGCAATGGGGTACCAATGGGCGTTGCATCAGACATCTGGAACCGGCTCAAGATGTCACCAACATATTTAGTCTGATGGATGAATATCCCAGACTCAGTTTGTTGTACTTGTAGGCCCAAAAAGAAAGTCATTTCCCCCATAGCACTCATCTCGAATTTATCCTGCATTACACGCTCGAAATCCCTACACAAAACATCATTAGTAGAACCAAATATAATATCATCAACGTATACCTGTACCAGTAGAAGATCTCCATCTTATTCTTTGATGAAAAGAGTACAATCGATAAGACCTCTTCGAAATCCATTCTCCAGCAGATAATTAGATAAGGTTGCGTACCAAGCTCGCGGTGCTTGATGTAGACCATAGAGAGCTTTGTTGAGCAACCAAACTCGATCGGGATGGATAGGATCTTCAAAACCTGGAGGCTGTTCGACGTACACCTCTTCTTCCACCACACCATGTAAGAATGCACTTTTCACGTCCATCTGGTATACCTTGAAACCTTTGAATGAGGCATAGGCCAGAAAGATCCGAATTGCTTCTAGACGTGCAACTGGTGCATAGACTTCGTTGTAGTCGATTCCTTCAATCTGACGAAAACCTTGAACGACTAGCCTTGCTTTGTTTCGAATAACGATCCCACGGTCATCCTTTTTGCATTTAAACACCCAACGGGTACCAATCTTCTTATAACCAGCAGGTTTCTCTACGAGTTTCCAGACACCAAGCTTCTGGAATTGTTGCAGTTCTTCCTGCATCGCTTCAACCCATGAGCTATCTTTCAATGCATCTTTCCAAGTTCTTGGCTCTTCCTGTGAGACATAACACGCGAAAGACCAATCATTTTGTTGACCTGATTCTCGGATAGTCGCATACAAGCCTGCATTGTTGTTGTTTCGCAACATGTTTCTTGTTTGAACGCCACTTTGTACATTTCCTATGATGTTTTGTTGAGGATGGGTATTATGAATCCTTGTTTCTGGATTATCTTGAACTGGAATATTTGTACCCAGATTGTTGAGATTCAGATCAACAATCAATTCAAGGCCCGGAATTGACGAAGAGGATGATGCAGAAGTTTCAGCTGTTCTAGGGACATCCACTGGAGGTGTACCCTCTGAAATACCATGAACTGCTGTTGGAGCTTCTTGATCTGCATCTAGAAATTCATCATCCTCTGAAGATTCGTTCAATTCGGTAGCATCTTGAAAATCCTCATTGTCGAGAGCATTATTGTTCACTGAAGATGGTTCTTGATTGACAATAATGGGACGAACCAACGGTGAATCTGTTGCGTTGTCACTCTCGAAAAACATCCTTGCCGCAGCACTTTCTTCAACGGCTTCGACATTGATCGAATTGAAAAAGTCATCGTACTCAAACATCCAAGGCTGACCAGGATTTCTAACTGGTAAAGTGTGCCTTTGTACTCTGACTTCAGACCATTCCTCGACCCTTTTAGTCTCTAGATTCCAGACTCTTAAGTTCGGGGTGGAATATCCAAGAAAGTATCCATCAATTGCTCTTGCCCCAAACTTTCCATTAGGATCGATTATTGTGCAAGGAGCTCCAAACGGTTCAAGATAAGACAAGTCTGGTTTCCGTTTGTTGATAAGCTCAAAGCAGGTCTTGTTGTGCCTTTTGACTGTAAGGACTCGGTTCAACGTGTAACATGCAGATGCCACAGCTTCAGTCCAAAATGGAATCGGCAATTGTGACTCTACCAACATTGTCCTAGCAGTCTCGATCAATGTGCAGTTCTTACGTTCAGCGACGCCATTCTGTTGAGGAGTGTATGCTGCACTAAATTCGTGAAGAATACCTTTTGAAGTGCAAAACTCCGCCACGGCATGATTTTTGAATTCAGTACCATTGTCGCTACGTATCCGCCTAACCTTCAAGTTGTAAAGATTCTCAATCTGAATGATCAAGTTTTTGATAATACCGAAGGTTTCACTCTTGTGTGCCATGAACGCCACCCAAGAAAATCTTGAATAATCATCAGTTATCACGAGGCAGTATTGATCATTCCTAATGCTTTTGTGCTTCACAGGACCGAACAAATCCATGTGCAAACGTTCAAGAGGAACAGCCACCGTGTTGACTTTCTTTGTAGGGTGTCGCTTCTTCGTTTGTTTTCCTTTCTGGCACGAAACACAGACGTCTTGAAGATGGAAGTTTTTAAGAGGAACACCATTCACCAATTCATTTGACACCAAATGATTCATTTTGCGTAAGTGAATGTGACCCATTCGACTGTGCCAAGAGATTGTGTCTTTTTCTGTGGCTTTGGAAACGAAACAAGTTGCTTGTGCAGACGTTGTGATAGCTTGGCTCATATCAAGGACATACAAATCATTTATCCTTGGAGCCGACAAGAGAATCCATTCTTTTGGAATTTTGAAGCCGGGTTTCAGCACATAACATCCATTAGCATCAAAGTGTACTGAGAACTGCTTATCACAAATTTGAGAAACACTAAGAAGATTGTGATCAAGTTGTTGCACAAAGTTGATCTTGTCAAAACTAACAACCCCGTTGGAAATCATTCCTTCACCCGTAATATATCCGCCCTTATCTCCAGCAAAAGCAACATAACCTCCTCTAATAGATTTGACGTCGTAGAGAAGCTTCATGTCGCCTGTCATGTGCCTGGATGCCCCACTATCAACAATCCAATGACTACTGATAGTTCCTCCTGGAACACCCTGCACATGAACTCACATAATTAGTTGGAGATGGGGACCCAAGCCATTGTGGTCTTGGGTCTTCCATTTTCATCAACGACAATAACCTCTATTCTTTGATGATTTGAAAATTGTGATGGTCCCCCTGAATTTGTGATTATTTTAGGTTTCCAAGTCTGTTGAAGTTTACCAGTTTGATTGTTTGAAAATTTTGAGCTTTCTGGTTTAACTGGAACCGTTTGTTTTTGAACCACATCAGTTTTAATCGCCTTTTCAATCTTCTTGACCTGTTGGCGTTTCTGTTTCTTTTCCCTTTCTCTTATGAGTCGGGGATCTTGTTTTACAGAAACAGATCGCTTGCGGTCAGTTGGGACACGGGGATCATCAACTATGCCTTTTTGTTTATGAAGATACGGGCAATTTCGAACAATATGCCCGATTGTTCCACATTCAAAACATGATCTTCGTTCAACAAACCCCGAAGTATCATGTGATCGTCTTGCCGATGATGAACTTTGTGATCCCGAGGTACTAGGTTTTGAACAACTTGGTTCATTCCTTTTCATCACTGTTACTTTCTGGACAAAATTTAAGTTAGATTGATTTGCAAACTTTTCAATTTTGTCCGTTCCCATCGATTTCACAAAGTTCACATTCTTCTTCTTCTTCTGATTCGGCTTCTTTTGACTTTGAGTCGGTGCCTTACCATTTGGTTTGGTATGGTTCTGCTGTTTCGGCACTGTTGGTAATTTCTTATTGCCAAATTGTTTTTGAATCTCGGCCTTTGGAATGGGAGGACACTGTGTGACTGTAACATGTGGTCCTTTCTTACCCAAAAACTTACTTGTAGAATTTTCAAAGACTTTACTGATTAAAGATTGATTAACATTTTTAATAGGAAAATCTTTGTCTGAATAGATTTTATCATCACCAACAAGAGTGTACAGCAAATCCACTCTCTCCGACTCTTTCTCAGACGAGGACTCAGTTGCAACAGTCTTAGCGGTTTTTGCAGGAGGATCACAGAGAATGTGATTCTCGAGAGGTATGTCCTCTTCTTTGATCACCGCATCAGACTTTGCTGAATCAGTATCATCAGATTCATCATCAGAAGAATCAGCATCCTCAACAACAACTGGAGGATCCTGATTCTGTTCAGCAGTTACAAAGGTATCTGCTGACACATCAGAATCTGACGATACTTCTTTCTTGTATCCGAGTCCTGCTGCAAACTCATTAACATCTAGAGGAACAGATGGTTCAAAGTGAGTTCTGTACTCCTCATCAGGCATGGCATCATAATTGTTTCTCACGGGTGGTGGACATTTCTTGTAACCTATGCATGTGACATCCCGTTTCTCTTTCTGAACATCAATGATGTGATCCAACACATAGCTAGAGCTCAAATAACTGTCTAACTTGAGTCGGATCGCCTCACTTTCAGTTTTAACACAAGCCATTTCCTTTTGCATCACTTCCAGACGAGTTATATACAAATTAATGTCTGTTTGTTTTCTTGAAACCATTTTAGTCAGCTCAGTTTTATCTTTCTTTAATGTTTCAATCATTGACTTAAATTCTTTTTCATGGTTTTCATAAAACATGTTGGCTTCTGTGCACTTGGAAAGATCAACGGTCAATTTCTGGTTGTGAATGAATGTCACATCATACTTCTCTTGCAAAGCCTCATGTTTGCTTTGCAATTCACACCACTTATCATTCACTAAAACATGTTTGTCTTGCAAGTCAAACAAACTAGCTTGTAAAGCATCGTGTTTGCTTTGCAACTCAGACATGTTTGCATCCAAATCAGCACATCTAGCATGCAATCTATCACAATTATCACAGCTAACAGAAGTGGGTTCATCGACACATACCTGACTTGATGAACTGTCGACATTCGCCATAAAGGCTGAATGGAGAGAAGACGAAGAATAAGCAGCTTGATCCACCAAAATAGATCTTCTTTGAATTCCTGCTGCAGCTTCCTCCAATAGCTCATCAACATTTGCATCGACTGACGCACTTGATGTGTCATCCACATGATCATCGCCTGAAGCGGAGGACTCCTCATCTGAACTTCCACTGTAACCAGAACTGTCTTCATCTTCAGAAGATGCAACACCATTGGTGGAAGATTCTCCACCACTGGCGTGCTTAAGATCCGTGACAACTTCAGCAAAACAAGCTGTTCCATCTGGAGCATCATTTCCAAACTGGATTGACCAATCACAGCCTTCATCTACTTGAACCACAAGTGCCTGGTTGGCATTAGATGGTCCTGCTTGACTCTGGTTGTTGACCGGCACCAATGTACGAACATTGTTCCTGTTCTGGTTCTGCTGGTTGCCTTGATTTCTGAAGGGATTCTGGTTTCCATGCTGAGATGGCCTTGTACATTCACGCTTGAAATGGCCACGTTCACCACAATTGAAACACTTGACGGCCTGTTTATCGAAACCATACTTGGTATCTTTCTTGCTTTCCAAGCTGGTTCGGCCGGTTCTCTCCATGAAATCCTTTGCTCGCCTAACAGCACTGGCAAAGGCCCACTTGATATCCATCATCTCCATCTCCTCTTTATCTATCTGCTGATAGTCTTCTTGAGTCAGATTTATGTTGCCAATCTGACCTTCTACTAAACCACAGTATGCGCTCACCAAAGTGTTTAGCAGCTCCATGTGTTCCTTAGCTACTTCCACACTAACTTTTGAGAAGCTTGAAGTGTCGAGCCGTACTGTATTTGGCTTAGATTGCTGACTAGCAGATGATGTACTTCCATAACATGCTTGCTGTGGAGGATGAAGTGGATTCCCGTACATGTCTGTTGGTATGGTAGATTGAACAGGAGGAAGTGGATTCCCGTACATATCTGTTGGTACGGTAGATTGAACAGGAGGAAGTGGATTCCCATACATATCTGTTGTTGTGGATCGAACTGGTAAAGGATTTCCGAACATATCAGTTGGTCTGAGAGGTCGTTGCTGTTGTGGTGCTGATTGAGGGACTGGTTCCAGCAGATTTCCATACATGTCTGTCTTTGGAGGCACCGGAACTTGGATAGTATTGCCATACATATCTGTGCTAGTCACAAAGGCTGTTTGAATTGGGGCATGTGAAGACGGTTTTGTAGAAGTACTAGAAGTTCCAAAATACATTTCAGGATTTTGAGGCACGGGAATTCTTTTTGCCTTCAAAGTTTCTTCCTGATTCTTGTTTTCTAGAATTTGAACAAAGTCGTTGTAGCTTGTTGTAGCCAAAGTACCATTGTACTTCATGATTTCCAAGAACGTATTCCACTGAGGTGGCAATGCATCTGCAAACCTTTTCACAATCTCTACAGGAGTTGTAGTAACCCCAAAATTTGTCAATTCAGTCAACAAGTGATTAAATCGACTTGTCAAATCACCCAACGACTCATTCTCCATACAAGTAAAACCATCAAATTCTTTCTTCAGCAGTTCTTTTCTCAATTGACGTGTCGCTTCATTTCCCACGCCCCTTGTCTTCAACGCGTCCCACAACCTTTTTGTAGTCTTGTAACTGACGAACTGATGATAAATATCTTTACTCAATGCTTGAGTAAGAATGGCATACGCCTTCTTTTCCAAATCATAGATCTTCTTTTGATCTTCTGTGAGGTCTGCAAACGTAGCAGCAGATGATGCAGCAACCTCTATTGTTTGATCAAAATCTGTGATGAACCGCAACCACAATTCTGTATTTTGACCAAGAACGTATGTATTAAATCTATCAATCCATCCTGGATATTCGTATAAATGATTCAACTTTGGAGGCCGAGTCAAACTTCCCGTTTCACTCTCGCTTAAGAGAATGCTTTGAACACTTGGAACTTGATTTGATACAAATGCCCATTGACCGGTAGAAATTGCATTAGCTTGAGAAGATACCGGTGCGGAAGATGACGGAGTACCAAAATACATATCTGTATTTACCAGAGTATTCCACCTTGGATTCATTTTTGATATAGGATGACAAGTACCTGTGAAACACACTCAAAACAAACTGTTAAGACACACTTGCAAACCCTCTGTTAAAAATTGATAAGTGTTTTGACGAAACGCAGATCCACGAAACAGATGTATGACGAAACACAGTTTCTTTATGAGTGGCGAAACAGATTTGTGTATTGGGTTTGACGAAACAAAGGTATTCCACGAAACTGATATTGAGCAATTGGGCTAAATGTGTCGAAGAAACAAACCCACTTGTGTTTGGGCTGCCACTCGACGAAACAGAGACCCAAGATGTACTACGAAACAGAAGCCCAAATTGTTAGCCCAATCCCACAACACAGTCCACGAAACAGAGGCCCAACAACAAGTAATATCGACGAAACAGAAGGTCTGTTTCGTCGAGGAGGGGCTTGACGAATGAGACCGGTTTCGTCTGATGTTTGATTCGTCGAAGAAGTAGCTGGGTGGGTGAGATCTGTCAGACACAACACTCTTTTTCAAACAACTGGTATGGTAAGATTACTAACCCGGTAAGGTGTCCAATTTTAATAATCTATATCAATTTCCAATTCACAAACACTTTTTAATTTAAAAATTTTAAGATCAAAAAGTGGGTCTTGGTGAAGAACACTTTGAAGATGTTCAAGAACACAATGAATTTTCCGGTAAACTATGAGTTTTCCGGTGACCCGATAAATTTCCGAAAGCTGAATTTTGCAAAAATGTTTAATAAAAACCAACAAATAATATGTGAACTTTATTTTAACAAGGTTTTTAAGCAAACATAATGCAAAACAACAAGATTACAGCCGATTTTAAGAGATATTTCCAGAAAATTATGAACTCTAAATCCGAAAATCAGCAAGAACTCCTCGGTTTTAACAAGGATAAGAGCCAAGGCTCTGATACCACTTGTAGGTCCGGCTAGGGGAGGATCTAGTCGCCTAATCCTTGTGTACAAACCAACCCGGTTGTGCGGAATCCAACCGGGAAAGCAAACCGAGACGGAACACGTAAAAAAACACGACACGCAGATATCACCGTTAAACACCACTGTATTATAACGATAAAAGGGTTCGGTTACAATCCAATGTTTACAATGCTCTTTGTAAACTCTCTCTAGTGTGTGTGTGTGTGCTCTGTTCTTTCTCTCTGAAAGTCTAACGAAACAGAAACAAATGAAAGCTATTTATACTAACAGACACATACACATATGACGAAACAGAAAGCAGCCGACGAAACACTATCATGGTCGACGAAACACACATGTTTCGTCGACATTTGAGCTGTTTCGCCGATGATGGGCTTCGGCCCAAACAGTTGAGGCCCAAACTTGGTTTCGTCATCTTTCATTAGCCCAAGGACTGTAATGTTGAGCCCAGTCCTTGTCTGTCTCCTTTGTACGGCTTGAGGTCTTGAACATGACGGAGGAAAGTCATCACATGATAAGCCGTGCTGAGTCGCGTCGAGTCGCGTCCATACTCTTGAATTAAGACGAGTCGAGTCGCGTCCATAAATATGTATCAACAACACGGGATGTGTAACTTTACAATTAAGAAAATCTAAATATTCATATATAGTGATTCATAACCTTTGTATTAAAGATATCTAAAAATAATTTAGAAAGGGATTAAAAGAGTTAATTATATCAAAATATCCAGATGGTTCTTTTGCAGGTTTATTATCAATATTCTCCAAATGTTTATCTCACATCAATAATTTATTTGTAATTATGGACCATGATTTATAAATTCTAAATAAAAAAACAAATATAAACTTTAAATATACCATTTAACTAATTACCATAGAATATCTCATAAAATTATGCAATAAATTTCAGTCTCATGGATATAATCAAACGAATATGCTTTTACTCATGAATTTCAATTAGAACCACTAACTTTCTTAAACATATGCCCTTTTTAAAATCATAGTTTGAAAAACATGACCTTTAATAATTTTTACATCTAAAGTCAAATAAGAATCTGAAAACAAATACGGTACACAAGAACTCAAAAAACCAAGCAAGCGACATATATTTTGGATATAGTATATATTATAATGGAAAATAATAAATATAGTTAAATCCTAATGTAACCGATCATATACAGTTAAGCCGTGTGGGTTGACAAAGTAATTAAATAGATACCATGGTGTAGTTTCTCTTATATATGCTATATGAGTTTTAACCAAGATTTATAAGCAAACTAAATTAGAGGGGCTGCAAAGTACACATGTAAGAATTACCTTATTTGGTTTTAAGCTCAACAAGTAGAACTTAAAAGCTTTTGCAGGTAAATATAAATTAAAAAGCTTTGCATATATATATATATATATAACTTGCGAGAGAAAAGGAAACATTTAGCTGACATATGAGGAGCGAGGTGGAGCACAACAGGACGGTAGGTTCTTTCATAAACTGATGGCAGAAACCCTAAACACATTTGCTCTTGTTTCTCCGTTCATAATACAACGACAATGGAAACGGTATTTGATGAGCGGCATAAGAAATTAGGGTTTTGGAGAAAGCATTGTCGTGCTGATAACGTGTTGTGAAACAACGACCTACTAGCCTAATAACAAACAATAAGAGGAAGAGATGTAGAGAGAAAAAGACTGATATTTCATTGATAGATATTCTCTTTACAATAAGATACAATGAATATATATAGAAGAGTAAGTCTTGGAAAACAAGTTAACCTATATTAGGAGTTGATAACCATATAATATATAATATTTATAACAACAACCACCCTTTTGATTACTTTTTTTTAGAAAGGGCGAAATTATTCCCTGTATAAATAAGTAACTTTTTTCATGCATAAAGACCTTGTAACTTGTGTTTTGGGGATTTCTCAAAAATAAAACTTGATTTTTTTGTTTTAACCCAAATGTTTTTGTCTTTTGTCATTTTAACCCTACAAAATTTGTTTTTTTAACTTTAACTCAAAACTTTTCATTATTTGCAATTTAACTTCACAACTTTGTCAATTATATTTTTCGTCTTTGGTTTAACGTTTTTACGTTTCGTTACGTATAGTTCTACATTTTTCGAGTTAATACGACGCAACGTATGAGTGTGGTTCAACTTTTTTATGTTTTGTTTCAAATTTTGCAAGTTAACACGGCACAACGTGCATGTGTGGTTCAACGTTTTTACCTCAATTTTTTCATGTTTTACAGATTCGTCGCAACACGCAGATCCTAGGTCGAGTCAGTGTTTGTGGTCGATCACGGTTGTGTGACATTAGTATTAATTGACACCGTTTTACGCCCCGCCGTAACGCGGGGTGTGCTTTGGAGGTTTTCCAAAGAAAAAATGGTTATGTATATGGTTGTCGTAACCTTGGCTTTAGGGGTTTTCAACAAAAAAATGATTTTTTTTTTTTACTTTTCACCCAAAAGTATTTCATAAATTACTTTTAGCCCAAAACTATATTTTTTTTATTTTTAACCCAAAACTTTTATCTTTGTGCAATCTATCCTCACAACTTTTTTACTTTCAACTTTGATCCTTAATAGTTTTCATTTTCCGCAAATTTTCCGCTTTGTGCTTGGTTCTAAATTTTGTGACTTAACACATCACAACGTGCGTCTTTAGTTTAACGTTTTTACGTTTCGTTCTAAATTTTGCGAGTTAACACGACGCAACGTGCATGTATGGGTGGACGTTTTTACATCGTTTATTTTTTTCCCGTTTGACAGGTTTAACATAACGTGCGGGTCCTAGGTCGACTTAGTTATAACTAAAGAATCCCCGCCGCATTGTGGCGGGTCTCAATTCTAGTTTTATAAAAAAATTAAGCGAGGCACTCAAGAAACATACAAACAAAAACAAAGAGAGATAAGAAACAAAAACCAAAAAAAAGTTACAAACTAAATCGACACGAATTATAAATTAAAACTCCTCCATTTCTCCCAGTTAAGTTCCGCTAGTTCAGCCCGGTTCCTTATCCATGTGTACGATATCGCTTTGATGTCCCCAATCAGCTTAGTCAACGAGAGCACTCTTTGTTTGAAAATTATTTTGTTCCTCGTTATCCATAAATTCCAGCATGTAGCCGCTACCACTACATAAATCGCCCTTTTCATATTCTTTTGACCTTTGTATGAGTTGATGATTTCTAGTAAGTGAACTACACTTAGAATATAGCTCGGAAAGGGTATATTCAGCCATTGGAAGATTACGAACGAGACCTGTTGAGCTGTTTCACAAGACACCAGCAGGTGGTCGGCTGATTCCACCGTGTTATTGCAGAAAATACAATGAGTGGAAGGCAAGGAGATGCGACCGATCAGGAGTGCTTCTCTCGTAGCTATTCTATCAAGTACCACCCGCCATAAAAAAACAATTTACTTTTTTTGGGATCCAGTGAAGCCATTTGAGTACCCTTGTTTCGTTAATGGTGTCAATATGATCCAGTTCAGCTCTAACACTGCTGACCGTATAGTCGGCAGCCTCGGAACCTGACTTCCAAAGCCATATGTCCGGTCTCATCTGAATATCAACTTTTTGCATAAGTGAAATACATTCGGCCCAATCCCTAGTTTGATTTGCATTTGATAGAGAGTTATAGCTACCCTAAATCCAAACAATCGAGCCATGATTAATGGTATACATGTCCGATACATAACATCTTTTTTCACTTTCCAGGTCGTATAAGTTCGGGAATAAATCTCGAAGTGGTCTGTCACCAGCCCAAATATCCAGCCAAAACGATGATTTTTTACCGTTACCCATCTTGAGGACCATCCTTTCTTGGACGTTGAAAGGCTGATTTTGAGATATACGACCCAAGTTCACAAGAGACTTCCAAACCCACCTATAGAGCTTTTCAACGGTATGTAGGAGTGACACCTTCCACCACCGTGAATCGCTGTAATTAAACGAGCCCATAATGAAAAAGGCTCATTTTTTAAACGGATTAACCATTTAATCATTAAAGCTTTATTTGTAGCGGCCAGGCTACCGATACCCAAACCCCCTTTTTCTTTTGGAGCAACCACTTTAAACCAAGGATCCCAATTAACTTTGTTTTTTTCCGTACAACCACCCCACAAGAACTTGCGACGAATTCTTTCCAGTTGTTTTAATACATGTATTGGTGCACAGAAGAGTGAGAGGAAATAGGTTGGGAGATTACCTAAAACCGCTTCTATCAATGTCAACCTGCCGCCGAAAGAAAGTGTACGAGCTTTCCAAGATGTGAGTTTCGCTTCAAATCTATCAATTATTGGTTTCCAGTTCTTGACCAGTCCCATGTTTGCACCCACTGGGAGACCGAGATAGGTGAAATGAAACACACCCGTTTTGCATCTAAGAATATAAGCTTTTTCTGATACGCTTTCCGTAGGAACTCCCACCCCGAAGAGATTACTTTTGTTGAAATTAACTTTTAGACCCGAAGAGAGATCAAAACATCTTAGAAGTCTAGAAAGATTTCGAAAATTCGAATCCGTCCATTCACCTACAAACAAGACATCATCAGCGTATAATAAATGTGAGATGATGGGCCCACTGTTAGGCAGCTTACAACCTTTAAAGATGCCCTGTGCATTAGCCGTGACAGTAGCT